>CAJGYO010000714.1:0-80918 GCA_904845875.1 Miscanthus lutarioriparius
AACGCTTCATCATCATTCCTAGGGGTGCCACCGCCTCTACCTCACCCTAGGTAATGAATGAAAGTGAATGAAATATTATTTTCCAATAACTTTCTATTGGCTTTAAAAATAATTGACTCACAACTTGTTTTGTAGTGTGGTCTCCCCAGCCTAACCTAATCATTCATTCACCATCTCATCACAACAATGCTGGGGCTTAGACGACTTCATCCCCGCCAAATGATCTCCAACTCCCACACCGCCCCATCGCTTCCATTAACGATCTCCAACTCCTAAGCACCGGCCACACCGCTTCCATTAACGATTCCAATGCCTCCTATCACTGTCTCCAACACCGCCTTTATCGGTTCTTCCATGCCGGTCTCCAACACCGCCACCTCTCCACAACAGACGCACTATAGAGACGTTTAAGGTCCCGCAGCAAAGAAGACCCCAAAAAGAGTTATTTCTAAGAAATCACTTCCCTGAAAAGTACCGAATGAGCAAAATAGTGCAAATGAAGAAGACAAAAAAGTGAAAGATTTTTTATAGATATCAAAAAGTATGCAGACAAGCGAAGCTTAAGGAGAAGCATACTTTTACATACTCACTTAGATCTCGGCTGAAAGGGTAGGTCAAAGATTACAAGAAAAAGATGCTTGAACTGTCCGCCTCCACAATCAGCATTATGACCGCCTCCCTCGTGAAGTCACATGATGCGTAGAAGAAAAAGGAAAAGAGCATCGAAGGATGTCCTACGCTCGACAATACATAACCAATGCAAAAATCTTGTTGTTGCTAATAAATATGGTTCCAACATATAGAAGCTCCATCGACTGCATATTAACTCTCTATAGAGAAGTGCTCAGGTTCAAGACCTTAATGTTTTTTGAAGATAATCGGTTTAACCTTGGATCAATTGGACGGGCAAAGCTCCAATCTCAACTCCGGAAGTTGATAATTCTCGAAAGACTTATAAAGTTCATAAAGTCTACAACCCTACTGGCTCCTAATGAATTAAGTTACACAAATGCATACTTGCTCAACAAGTGGTACATGCAAAGGCAGGTCGGGTGAGGTGATGGATCTTTGTCGACGAGACCATCATTACTTTCAGGGTATATAACATCTTACATATTAGTTTTCAAGAATTGCATCAACTATACCATTATGGACGCCTCGGACAAATCAATCATTAGGCTGCTTTTGTTTATAAGTGATTCTTACTTTTTATTTAATAAATCTAACTTTCGCATGCGACGTGTATGTAATTATCCTCATGTACCTCTATATTTATAATACGTATTTCGGGACAATGAGCTCCAAAAGAATACAAGACACCCGTGTTGACTTCATTGATCTTTGTATCACTATTCAAAACCGATATTATTATGCTAAGGAGCAAAGGTCAAGTACGTATGAATATCATGATAGTTCGTGAAGCGAAGACGACAAGTACAATAATACTTCTTCCCGCGACAGTTTTGAGTAAGTGTTAATAATAATAATAGTCTACACATTTTATGTAATATCAATATAACTTATATGCATGTATGTGTGTATAAAACCAATGCGTGTTTCCAATCGGATACTCATTGTCATTGGAGTTAAACTCAAGTCGGTTAGTAATCTTGAACTCTTGATCCAAGAGCTACAATTATATACAAGATATGATAGACATTATCCAGGTACTTTATTCTCAAGACAACTATTATTAAATCAGACTTTACATAATTTATTAACGATCGTATATTGGCTTCCACAGGTTTAGGAAAGAGTTTATTCGCAAATACCACAAGGATTGGTGGGTAAGGCTTAATGGAAAGGAAATACAAAAGTTGTACTTCATATATACTTTCCACGTGTTTATTTTACGTTATATCGTACTTTAATTTACGTGTGAGATGATGAGAATATATCTTCTTCCGATGCTGGTGTTTACAAAAGAACTGTGTAATAACTTGTGTGGATACTACGCTTAGAATGGTATCAATCGGCAAGATCAAGAAGAACTCCTAAAGATATTTTGGTTGTGAATAGAAAACACTAAAAAAAAATAAATGATTTTAATGTTGATATAAAATTTACCAAGATTAGTGTAAGTTTATGCAAATTTAGATATAAAAAATGGTTTTCCAAATTTTTCTAAATTAATATGGCGGGCTTTTGTTGATGTGATGTTGCTTGTTGCTTGACTTTGGTTTCTAGGAGTTTTAAAGTTTTCAAAACACGTTTAGTTCAACGATCATGTCTCTTCGGCTTGTCTTCGTCTTTTTCTATAATCAAATTCCCTATTTTCAGGCTTTAAAGTCTTCGTTTAGAGCTTTCCAAACACTACAAGACATGTGGTTTTTTGACATTCTATTTATGTCAAAATATATAGAATTATTGTCACAACTTAAGATTTATGACTTTCAAAATTCAAACTTAAAAAACCAGTGTCACAAAGTGATCATGTGACGATTGTATATTCTTTGTCATAACCTTATGACAATGGATTTTAGTGTCATATAGGTTTATGACTTTGTTTGTTGTCACAAAATCTTGGGCCTTAGCACATGGGCAAATGCCACGTGGGATCAAATGCTGACATGGCAGGAAAAAAACATCACAAAGCGAATTTTGGCATGCTAAAGCCACATAGCAGCCAGCCTTATCATGGGCCACAAGTTCTTTTGGGATGATATTGCCTGGCCCATTTTATCGCTTTTCATTTTTGACCCATTTTCAGCCCCACACTTTCAGCCAAAGATTATTTTTTCAGCCCACACAATTGAACCCATATATTTTTTCAGCCTCATATTTCAGCCCATACAAATTTTTTCACCCTGCATATTTGAGCCCATATATTTTTTATCAGCCCACATATTTTATCCCATACATTTATTCCGCCCACACAATTCAGCCCATACATTGTTTCCGCCATAAAAAATTCAGCCCATACAATATGCAATATTTCAAAGACATACAATTGCATCCATAAAATTTTGGCCCATACAAAAAATCAGATTCAAATGAATCAAACATGTCCACATGATTTGCGATATCACAAGCATTTCACAAGTCTTAAAATGCAATACATTACATCCATCCACCAATTCAACATACATCCAGAGTCTCAAAGTCTTATCAAATTATAACTTGCTACTTATAACAAACAAAGAAGACAGACAAAGAGAGCAAAGACAATGGGCAGTAGAATAGCAAAGAAGACTAGACTTTGCCAAAAGCTATGTGCACTCTAAGCAAAGACCAAAAAAACACTCGGCAAAGGTTTTGCCGAGTGTAACACTAGGCAAACAACACACGTCATCTACAGTGTCAGCAAACAGCTATTTGTCGAGTGTTTTTTATCGCACACTCGGCAAATGTTTTGCCAAGTGTCAAATTTGACACTCGGCAAAAAAGTAGTTTGCCGAGTGTATTTTTGGAAAAACACTGACAAAGGATTATTGTTTGCCGAGTGTTTCGGGAATTACACGACAATCCTATTTTCCAAAGAAAAAAATATTTTTTTTCTCAAAGATATTATTATTGTTTGCCGAAAGTGTTTTGGGAATTACACTCGGCAAAACCTATTTTTCAAAGAAAAAATATTTTTTTTCTCAAAGATATTTCAGTTTAATAGCTGTCATACAAAAACACTCTTAGTACAAAAGTCCTACTCAAAGAAATGTAACAAAATAAGTCACACCCAACGATTCCACTAGACATCATCATCTACTTTCCTTTGATCTTGCAAGAGGTATACAATCCAGAGCCCGTAAAACCCTAATCCTTGACCGATAACATTAAGCTACATATGAAACTGGGGTTCAGTATTCATGGGAGGTTATACAAACATAAGTGGCGCATAAGAAACAAGCCCAAAAACTTACAAGATCAAAAGGAAGGCCACCAAATAGCACCCAACCAATTCCAACAGTGAAGAAATCGCAGTAAAAGCAGCGTAACATGAATATCACTACTCAAAAATGGTTTGTATGTTGGTCTATACGGTTGAGTGGAATAACTGGATGGCAGCTGTACCTTCAAGTTTCCACACATCGATTGTGAGTGCAGAATTGTGATTGTGTTCCGTAAGATAGTGTAGTTCAAGAGAAATGATACGATGCACGCGAAAATAGCAAGACAGCCTACAAGTGAAATTTCATTATCAAAGTGACATTCATAACTTTATTGACATTACATGATATAATGGAATACTACTTGACATTACTCACTATTTTCGTTGTCTACCTGTTTGAGTGTTAAATTAGTATGAAAATAAACAAATTATCATGTAAAGTGACCTCAATCTACAGCAGCTATACTATACACTAGTAATTGGACTGAATGAAAGAATTTTGAGGTTTCAAACCTGAGGCACTATCAATAGGTCATCGTAATAGTATTATGGATAATTGTTGCTAAATTAGAACATGATAAATGATATTAAAGGACTAGAGGGT
Source organism: Miscanthus lutarioriparius (assembly GCA_904845875.1). Classification (NCBI taxonomy): domain Eukaryota; kingdom Viridiplantae; phylum Streptophyta; class Magnoliopsida; order Poales; family Poaceae; genus Miscanthus; species Miscanthus lutarioriparius. The sequence continues at coordinate 4,431 of CAJGYO010000714.1, forward strand.
GGTATTATCAAATTATATCACACAAACAAAACTTGACTCGGTGAGAGTGAGTCTCTGTGACTACACACAAGGTAGTGCTCATGTGCTTCAATAATATGTGTGCAATCCAAGCTAATTTCTAGACTTGACCGGATAGGTATTTTTATCTTTGCAAGCAATCCATCAAGACACGCACATCCAAAGCAGCAAAATAAGAGACATGGGAATTGTGAGGAGAGCTCACCATGGACGCCCAGGAATGGGGCAGCGGTTCCCTAGTCACCACTTTTGTTCGCACCTAGTAAGATCTGAACTGAATCAGGAGTAACATTATTGAAACTGTGGACTTAAATGGACAGCTAAGTAAAACTACATAAGCAAGAGAGGAGCAAATTTTGTTGCAGAGATATAGCAATCCATGCATTATTAGTTGAGAGATCCAATACAAAATAGTACCTAACTAAAAGTTCAATATAAACAATTTACCAAGGCATGACAAATTGATAATGACACTAACAGGATCTCAAAAAATTAACAAATCCAGAATTGATAATCCACAATTTGCAGTTAATTAAGCATATAGTGAAAGAAAGGACATTCTAGTTGAGCAGTCCCATTGCTAGCTGAGGATCCTTTACAGAAAAGGCATCTGATGTAAAGACACATGAAAATTAGTAGTGGTGAAAAAAATTACAAATACAAAATCAAGGTAGGAAAATTAATATAGAAAAATCAAAGGCTTAGTACACATGCATAAATCGAACCTAGTAAATCGGCCTCCATGTAGGCAGCCTACCGCGACATGGAGTTGCTCCTTGAAGCAGCCCTCCGCTAGCATTCCGCCGCCGCGCCTGGGCCTTGCAACTTGACAGACGGGTCAACCGCACGCCGAGCCCCGAGCACCGAGCGAACCTCATACAATGGGTGGCGGCTGCTGGAGAGTCCACCGAGGCCCAACATGCATAGATGGCGAGAGAGGACGAGGCAACGACGGAGGTGAGGTGCGCCGGATTAAGAGGAAGGGAGAAGAATGGAGGAGGAGAAGGCGGCGGTGAATCGATGGAATTACGAGATCTAGATCGCCGCCTTTTGCTCCTTTCGTGAAGAGCAATGCGAAAGCGTACGACATGAAGGAACGGAAACTTCAACCAACTCGCGCCTTGAGTGGGCTGAGGCGGGGAAAGGCAAGGCCGAAGCGTGTGTGCCTGTGCGTGTGTGGCAAGGTGGGTGTGTGCGTGTGTGGGCGTGTAGCAGCGAATGCGGGTATATGAGTAGGGGTTTGAGGTGTCCCAGATGTCCGACACTCGGCAAACCCTTCTTTCCGAAAGTGTCGGACAGGGGTACTCAAGCAAATCCAGATATTTTATTTTCTTTTTGTTCCTTCTTTTTTATAACGTATTTTTCTAAATTTATTCCCATGTATTTTGAAAATACCTTGTCAAATTCACTCAATAATATATATTTGATTTTTCTATGAATATTATTCCATTATTTCATGCAGTTATAGCTCAAATTCAATTTCTATCAATTAAAATTCTATAATTGCACTTAATAATTAAAATTATCAAACGGATCAAAAAAATTACCAAAATTTCACATGAAACAATCTATGTTCTCTATTGCCTATACAAAAAAGGTTTGAAGTCAAACCCCAATTCGACCGTCGCTTTGACTCCAAATCTTACCGAATCTTTCTCAACGCTACGATTCTTCTTCTAAGATGCTTCGGTTTGTAAACATCGTACATGACAAAACGTGCGAACCCTTATCAATTTTTTTACACAACCTCCACGTATGATATCATCACATCATGATAAATCTCATGATTTTCAAACTTTGTTTGCTTTTTTTAGAATTAAAAATCATTCAGCCACACGTTCGTGGTCGTGTTTCCTGAACAAGATGTTTGGAATTTCTTTTCATTTCCAAGGTAAGGCCTCACACTGGACTCAATAACATGACTATCATTTTTCTACTCATTTTATTCTATTATTTGAATCGAATTTGACTTAAATCAAAAAAATTCTTGAAATGCAATAAATTAATTAAATATAGCAAACAGATCCAGAAATGTACCAAATTTTAACATGGAGTACCACATGTTGTATGTGTAGAGTAGAAAAAGTTTGAAGGTCAGAAGAGAAAAAAAACTTATTTCTTTGCCGAGTGCCAAAAAAACACTCGGCAAACCCCCTTCTTTGCCGATTGTTTTTTTTTGCACTCGGCAAACCACCTTCTTTGCCGAGTGTTTTTTTGGCACTCGGCAAACCAAATTTTTTGCCGAGTGTAATTATTTTGCCGAATGTTTTTTGAACAGCACTCGGCAAAGAGCTTGTTTGCCGAGTGCTCGAAAGATTGCACTCGGCAAACCCCCTTGCACTCGGCAAATTGACTATTTCTGGTAGTGCAGTAGCGGTACTGCAGTAGTGGTAGCAACATAGCAACAGCATAGCGGCCACCAAAATAGCATCCTTAGCCTCCCAGACAGAGATGCCATCAAAATACTAGCCTAATTAAGTTAGACAACTTACTGCTGAGCATCAGGCGATGCAAACTCGTTGCCAAACAAGGTACGAAGGAAACCTTGGATTTCAAGGCCTTGCTGCTTCAGCTTCTCAGTTTCTTCTTCGTTCTTCCTTTCTGGTTCTTCATTCTTCCTTGCTGTCTCTTTCTGATCCTCTAATTGCTTCTGCACGTCAGCTAGCTATGATCGCAATCCTGTTGATCCATCTCTCAGCTTGCAATTCACTCTCAAGCTCATTTACACGATCATTCATTGCTTCTGGAACTTCGTCCTATTTTTGTATGGGGCATAATCTAAATTTTTGGAGTTTTTAGAGTATTTTTGGAGGCTTAAATAATAATTCTAGACTTTTTTGAAATTATTTTATTCACAAAATTAATTAATTCCAAAAATAATAAAATATCTCGTTTTTCCATTAACGTAAAACCCTACCAATATATATATGCCGGCGATCTCTAGGTTTTCGACGAACTCACAGATCCAATAGTAGAAAACATTGTTGGGTTAATTCAAAACTCCGATAGTGATATATCGCTGCTGGGTGGTGTTTTGAGCCGAAAATGACAAGTTCCTTCAATATCGCGTAAATAGATTCTTCGAAATTTTCTAGAAATAAGGCTTAGCAGTATAAAGCGATCGCTGCCGGTTCCATTGTACCCGGCAGTGATAGTTCGGTATCGTGATTGACTGTTTGGGCGTAGTGTGGTATAAACTATAATATAGAAAATCAAAACACATCATTCGACACGAGATTGTGAGAGTAGACAAACATAGATTATTGATTGTCAAAGACAGAAGATTAGAGAATGGTGGCTCGATCTATATCGTGGAAGCAAAATACTTCTTGTCTGAATGTGTTGTTTGAACCGTCTTAATCAAATGGAGTGGGATGAACACTTGAACAGCGCATCTCTTGTTTTCCCTTGCGGTGGCTCCCAGTCTCCGACTACAAAGCACTTTTTAGTCGTGGCGTCGGCGTGGACTTGTCACTGCACGCATGTAACGTCATCACCTCGATGGTGAACCCCGGGCCGAGCCCCACCATGAACACCCCCACTCGCAGCTCCTGTCCTCGTGGTTTTGCTGGCGACGGCGTATCACCTCGTCGAGGACGAAGATGAGAGTTGGGCCCATCATGTTCCCATACTCGCTGAGCACCAGCCGGCTGGCCGCCAACTTCCCGGGCTCTAGCCCGAGAGCCCCCGGCAGCGCCGTCAGCTCCGCTGGTTCAATGCGGTAGTCGGTGCCGCCCTTGGTGAGCTCGACGGCGACCACGTGCTCTGTGCCGAGCACCGTGGCCTGAGACGCTGACACCATCTCGAAGACCGGGCGCTCGATGGGTTCCTGCGGGTCGGCTCCGACGACAACTGCGCCGGCGCCGTCGCCGAAGAGAGCGTGGGCGATGATTCCACCAGGGCGGGCGTCGTGAGGCACGTGGCTGCCGAGGACGCTCAATATGTCCGCGCAGGCGACGAGGATTCGCGCACCGCGGTTGTTCTCGGCGATGTCCTTGGCGACGCGGAGCGCGCTGGAGCTGCCGGTGTTAGATGATCTCCACCAATTGGTCCAACGGTTAATTGGGCCCTTGGATCCGTGCACTGATCGGGGGTGCCCAGCCGTTCCATGGTTGATGAGCTCCCGTCGCACAGCGTCGTAAAAAGGGATGTGGGGGCCGGGGCACAAGGCACGAGGTTCACTTAAGCCGCCAGACGCTCCACCTACAGTCCCTAAACCTTAACCGATGTAAAAGGAGGTGCTGCCAGCGACGGGAAGACCGCCACCGGCCACCGCCGCCTCTGCACCGTCGCCACCGCGACAACGCCTTCACCGCCGGGCTTCACCATGCCACCGACGAGCAACCTCATGGCCAGCTCGTCTTCTACGAAGGCGGCCAATGGTTTGCACCTCCGCAACCTTTCTCTCTCTCTTTCTCTCTATTTCTCGTTTTAGTTAATATTCTAAGGTTTACACTTCATCAAATATCAATAGGTACGCTAGATCTATAGCCGGTGCAGCCGTGGGAGCACATCACGGTGCGCTGCACGGTGGGGCTTAGCCCCAGGAGGGAGGCGATGCGGAGGTCGATCGCGGGCACCTGGACACTGGTGCTCGTGCTGAAGACGAGGTGAGTGATGTCTCTGGCTGGGCGGCCCCACTCGGCGATGGCCTTCGCTGTGGCGGCCGCTACAAGCTCTGGCATGATAGTAGCCACCACGGCAAGCATGGTGGGAAGTGTTGCGGCTGCAGGGTCCAACAACTCCGGGTGCTCGCGAAGGAGGTCCTCGTTCATTTGCACGTAGCGCTGTTTACCTCCGTCATCTCACCTGGGATATGTAAACAAGACACATCAGGTGCTGATCAAGAGTGATCTTTTCACATGAGCGGAGAAAAAAAACGACCCAACACGTTGGTTTCTCAAACCAAGTTTCAGAGATGCCCATTTTCTTACAATTATCAGTATCCTGGGAACCATGTTTCCACATTACCTTTACTACTACTAATGGGAAGCACCATGTTAACCTTTAGCAAACGCATTTGGGTCGGAGAACATACTTACCACAGAATTCCTAACACAATTTAGAAATAGTTGGTCATCAATTCGTTAAACTCTAGTCATCTTGGACAATTAAATCTATTGGATATATATTGCTTCTAAGTACAAATTATTTTGAAACCATCCAAATATTATAATTATGGCTAATTAACTATTTAAATAAAAATAATTTTAACATAACAGATGATATATATCATTATTTAAGAGTTATCTATGTATAATGTAATTTAAGATTGTTAACGATATATAAATCTTAATTTTAATTAATTTTAACATGGCTAATCATATTAATTAGTATTTTATTTTATTTGTAGTTCTATAATTTATTTTATTTATTTAAATTCAGTAATTAATATATATTATGTATAATTTCCTTATTTTATATATTTAATTATTGAAATATTGATTAAAATATTTTATTTTTGGTAGTTGTCTTTATGCACGGCGTTATATAGCTATATTTTAAATTCCTTCATTCATAATGATTTTATTATACTATGAAACTATCGAATAAGCAAATAGATACATGCTATCTTCAAAATCATCTGAATTTGAATCCGAATTCGAGATATCCATTTTGCATTAGTATCCGGCAATATCCGTATTCGTATTCAAATTCGAATTAAAATATGGTAAATAGTGGTATCCGAATCCGTATCCGATTTAAAACATTTTTTAGGTGTTGCATTACTCAACTAGGTTCCTTTTTTTTTGAGATGATACTCAACTAGGTTCTTGGTGCAGTCATAGCATATATTATGGTAATAATAGTACAAAGGGGTAACATCAGAATGGAAATTTAATCACGTACATATTCTCTTTCATGATGGATTTCATGTCTGTGAGATGATCACTCTTGGTGATATGGAAGTACCAGTCGGTGTACTCATCTTGCTGAACGCAGTTAGCTGGGTTGGCTGTACCGACGCCAAGCACACACGCACGGCCGCCAGTAAGCTTTTGCCGCCGCAATTCACTGCACAAATCCAAAAGTATCATAAGCTTTTGCCTTTGATCACCATTTTCAAGTGAGGTCTGTAAATACAACTTTTATTTTTTTGAAAACAAGGATCTTGTTTGTTAAAGCTTCGAATGCTTGATCAGAACCCAAAAGGTCACGCCGTCATTCGTTTCTACCCCCTCCGTTCTAAATTATAAGATGCTTCTGTTTTTTTAGATACATTGCTTTTGCTATATATCTACATATAGAAAAAACTATGTATCTATAAAAAAAACAAGAAACGTCTTATAGTTTAGAACAGAGGGAGTAGTTTTTTTCACAACTACATGATTTTTTAGGTGGCGTTGCCCTTTTCTTAATGGAGGCAGGCATCCATATTTGCCACCGCCGTTATTCCCAGCCCCGCTCACCTGCCAAGCGACTGCCTCAGTTAATATTTAACCCCTTGGTTAATCACCCATTAACTGAGGTGGTTGCCTTACATCAACCGCCTCTGTTAACTCATTAACGGAGGTGGGCCACGTAACGCAACCACTTCGGTTAATAGGTATTAACCGAGGCGGTCAACTTAAGGCAACCGGCTCCATTAAGCCATTAACCGAGGTGGGCGCCTTATATCAACCGTCTCCGTTAATAGATTATTAACGGACGCGGTCATTCTTAATTTACCTGCCTTCGTTATTCGTCTGCCTATAAATAGCGCCCAGCCGCCCCCTTCTTCTTCCTCGTGGCTCCTCTTCCAATTTTTTGGGTTTTGAGCTCCAAAATCCCAAAAATTGAACAAACTTTAGGGGGGAGAAGTTTTGCCTTTAGATTTGTCGAAGGAGGACAAGAGATAGATACACATACACGCTTGTCAAGAAAATATTAGAAACCCACTCCAAAACACAGAGAGGTGTGCATAGTTTGTGTGGCCCGCACCGATCTGTCTTCACATCACCATACCTCGACCTCTTGCACTACCGGACTCAGGCTCTTTTCCGAGTGCCTGTGACACTCGGCAAATCCCCATATACACTCGGCAAAGCCTTTGCCGAGTGTAACACTCGGCAAAGATCACTCGGCAAAGCCGGTGACGGCAAAGGCCTCTTTGCAGAGTGTCTTTTGTCGGGCACTCGGCAAAGGCTTTGCCAAGTGACAGTAAACCACTCGGCAAAGAAAAGTTGCCTGACGGCGCCACTTGACGGTGACGGTCGCTTTGCCGAGCGCCTCACGGGGGACACTCGGCAAAGCCTGCCCTCTTTGCCGAGTGTCGCACTCGACAAAGGCAGGGAGGCTTTGCCGAGTGTCTTACATGTGGCACTCGGCAAAGGCAGGGAGGCTTTGCCGAGTGCCTTACTGGTGACACACGGCAAAGCCTCCCTGCCTTTGCCGAGTGCGATGGCCATAGCACTCGGCAAAGCCTCCCAGCTTTGCCGAGTGTCTTGGTGATTGCACTCAGTATAGCTGGGAAATTTTCGTTTTTTTGCATTTTTTTGTTTATTGCATCCACATATACATATATCACACAACCATCACATATCACACAACAATCACATATATCACACAGCCATCACATATAATCCATAACCATGACAAATATCATCACAAGTTGTCCACAAGTATCACATAGTCCACAAATATCATCATAAGTTGTCCACAAGTATCACATAGTCCACAAATATCATCCAAGTGCCGCCACAAGTGCCACCATTCACAAATAAGCATCACAAGCACAAACCAATCTACCTCTATTGTTGACGGCCACTCCACCGGTCCCACTGCGACGGAGGTGTGCCCTGAGCTGGAGGTGTGCCATGAACATCATTCGACGCCGCCGATTGCCCCTGCACAAAAGAGAAGTGATTGCATGTGTGAGACAAGATTTAAGGTAGGTTCTAAAAACTTGAAAAAAAAAGCAACATATTAGTGGTTGGCATTTGCTCATCCTACTTGCAGCCCACTATATATGGCCTACCAAGACTCCAAGGACATCCCATCTCTGAGACGACAAAGCCAACCAGATCAAGAGCAGCTAGAGGAGAAGAAATGTACGTAACAAGGCCTCTGTCAAGGTACCTGGCCGACCCCAAGTCCACGGCAGAGCCGCAGCCTGAAGGACCGGGCTCAGGGTTCCGCGTACGTCGTGCTCGACGAGGCTACCGAGCAAGCGAGTACGCTCTAATCCACAGTAGCTAGCAGCATTTGTTTACTCCTGTCCTATATACTATAGCATTTGTTCAGGACAGGAGTAGCCGGCAGGCGACGGAGATGGTGGATGGGAGATGGACACAGAGCAAGAGCAGAGCCGCTGCGCTGAGCGGAGCGGCGCATGATGCATGGATCATGGATGATGGATGCATGCACGCGTATCTCACTGACTGACACCAACGGGAGATGGATGCCATGCTGATGATATACTGCTGGACTGCTGCTGCTGGTGCAGGAGGACAGACAAAAGCAAGCAAGCGCACGTCGTAGAGTACAGCACTTGCTTGCTGCCCACTGTTCCGGCACCGATCGACACCAAGTACGCAGCACAGCCACAGGTCAATGTTCAGAGTCCAAACAGACTTCAGACACACACAAACACAGTACTACTACTACTACTACTACTACAGCGTTGGATGCTGCTAGCTACTGAGTGGATTTGGAGTAAACAAATGGCGATGCTGGGCGGCACCAGCCCGGTACAAGCAAGCGCGCCCCAGGCGGATGATGGGGCGATGTGGTTCCGACCAGCGACGGCGGCGAGAACCACTGTTGGAGGTGTGGGGCTTGACATGGTGCTGTGGGAGAGGATGAGGTGGGAGGTGGAGAGGGGAGACCGGTGGGTTGCGGCCACCGGCAATGGCCACGAGTCTCGGATCTTCTATTTAAGTGGTGGTGTTAATTAGTTTGCTTGACTCTTGAGTCTCGGATCTTCTATTTAAGTTCAGTCAAAGTCCAGAAAAAGATGCGTTTCATGGCAGCACCAAACCCTCTATGTATGTTAGTCGCTGACCCCATATGCTCCAACGTGGGCTAAAATTTAAAAAAGACAAAAATGTGACATGTTTATTTGAATACGGACAGCGAATAAAAACTGGCAGAGACATCCTAAAACTGTTGGACCTTTGGGATAGTAGAGTGCCGATGCACACTTTCTCAGAGCATTTCTGCTTTGTGAAAGGAAAGACAACTACCCTTGCAAAAGCCACATTCACATATCATGGTGCATTTGTCTCAACATATCATTTGGATTCACATTCATATATCTATATCCACATTTACATTTAGATTTAAGGTAGAGAAACTCACAGGAGTGACAGCAGGATTATTTGGTGGAGTGAATATCATCGGTGGCGGAACATAGCCTGAGTGAGCTCCAAAACCTTGAATATACTGAAACATCTGCTCCATCCTCCGTCGATCCTCCTCAGCCCTCGCCTTAGCCTCCTCCCATCGCCTCCTCTCTTCCGCCACCTCGGCCTACAATATTTCACCCTAATGATACAACGCAAAGCAAAGGTATGTAAAAATCAATGAACGACGAATAAAACAGAAATAACCTTGAGTGCCTACACTGTGTGTTGTGTACAGTCCGGCCGTGTGCGTATGGCCGGGCTCGAGCTAGTGCTCCTTGCTCGAATCTGGGAGAGAGACCTAGTATGGGCCGGGTCGATTGCGTCGTCGCCAATCCAGTACCGCCCGTGCTTCTTCCCTCCTCCCAACCTCATGACGACTTCTCCATCAAGGTCCTCGGAGGTGGGATCGTACTCTGGCCCATGGACCTCCCTTGCCATCGCTGTGTACTCAGTGAGGTGGGTGTGGATGGACGAGTTGTTGTACGCCTCGGGCGGGTCCTCTGGGTTGTAGTGGACGTCGGACGTCGCCTTGCCCTTGTGGGCCATTACCCACGCCTCGAACTGGGAGACGGGCGCGCCACCATGTGACGCCGACTGCAAAAGAAACAGCAGGATGATTAGAAATTTGCATAGTTCAGCTTTAGAATAAAGAAATGGATTCAGCGTACCCATTTAGCTGTGTAGGCCGGGAGGCAAAGGTTGCCTTGATGGTGTGGTGCACCCGGCATCATCAAACGCCGCTCCCGGCAAGCGTTGTGCGTCTCCCACCACTCGGGGCTGCACCACTTGTCCACCATTGCCTCCCAGCAGTCTTCGTGCCCAGTGCACCACCACGGAACCACCTACATGACATCAAGTATATGTAGATCAAATTAAGCTTATTTAATCTTAGAAAAAAATCAGTATTAATCTTATATATTTATCTTCATGTATTGTTCCTTGGTCAGCGTCTCCTTTTTTGCCTCTTTTTTCGTGATCTTCCTAAACTCGAAGGTCGCGTTGTATGTCACGACGGCCTGGAGGCGCGCCTCGTAGTGCATGTCACCCACGAGTTTGTGACAAGCTTTGTTAGCCGCCGCCCTCGCTGCCACCTCCCATCCCGGCTCGCATCTGAAGAAATCCTGTATGTAGACGCAATGTATCCTATCATTATTTGAAGAATGTCCAATGAATGCGATGAATTGAGCAGTGTAGTGAGACGAAGACTTACCCACAGCTCCGTAATCACCCGCTCTGCCTTGTGGCCGTAGATCCTGCCATCCCGATCATATGCATCTGCGCAGACGGCGTAGTGGGCAAACGTCCAGGCCGGCTGCCGCACTCCGGCAAAGTCAACAAAGCCAGGGAAGTGTGTCTTGCACAAAACACCAAGAACGCCATTGGGATGGCGTCCGTGACCACCTGCACCCACAATCACGAAACCCCTGCCCAAGTGATCAAGAAAAATTATTAGTTTCAACATAACAAATGAGAAAATAGTGACAGCATGTAAAGTTACTTACTTTGAACCACCGGGTCGAACCACCGGGCGTCTCTCAAGGTATGTAAAAATTGTGTTAGGCCATTTGCTATTTACTTGAGCTTATCCTGTTCTGATTGTCTACAAGCATTGAAAAGGGCTTGTTTGATTAACTGTAATCTCTCCGTTGCCTTTCAGGGAATTTCCTTCTCTAGCTTGATGTATGTCACTAAACGCAATATGGCTAATGCTGTTGCAAGCATGACTAAGCATCTGGAACAAGTGCAGAGCTCTCTTGCTGTAAGTACTACCAGCATCCCTTCCCTAGCGAAGTCAATATCTCATTTTCCTTTACTATTCAGAATGAATGAACATTATTTGTATTATATTCTAGACAGCAGTACCACAACTTGTACTCACTATTACTGTCAAATGGATGATAACATATTCCTCTCTGAAATAGATAATGATACTCTTCATGCTCATATTTAGGTTACTATTTTTTTTCTTGAATGCGTAGGACAGTTGTGGCTCATTGTATTAAGGAAGAACAAGGTTTAATTACAAAACACCCAAAGCAAAAATTAAAAATTAAATTCTGAAATAGACCACGTGCCACTGAAAAAAATCATGAACAACGAACAACAGAGCAACTCAAGGACCGCAGATGGAGGCCTAACTATGTCTAATAAACTTAGGTGTTGAACCGCACAACTATGTCTAGTAAATTAGGTGGATGCTGAATGACAATTTAACTGAAGTATTATCTCAACAAATAAAAATTGTAATATTCTTTTGAACTAACTTTGGAGATTTGTAGTCCTCATTTATAAACAAGCCTTAATCTCACTTTTTATTCAAAAATAGCTGTATGATTAGATATTTTCATCAACCCTATGGTTGAAGCATAGGATTCAAACGGGTCTCCAACACGGATTTCAAAATGCTGCCCTGTTTGAATGCATACCAATTTTCTTAAGTAGCTTGTGGGATTTTCAAATGATCTAAGTGTATTAAATGCCACAACTTGTGCAGGCTGCTAAAAAGCACTTATCACAGCGCATTCAGCACGTGGATGATAAATTGGAACAGCAGAAGGAGATTTCGGTGCAAATAAGAGATCAGGTACTTTGAAATTCAATATCTTTTGCTTGAAAGAGAACCCCGGATGTTTTATGTTCATTCAAACAGAAAGAACAGATTTGGAAACGTATGTACAACTATGAAGCTAGTTTCCATGAGTTATTTACAGTGACCTACACTGTCAAAACCTTACAGTGAACTGAAATGTTAATATGTTATTTTTGCATAATTCGTTGATTATACAAACTCAGCTGCTAATGCCAATGAGCTAGACGATGGAGTCTTTAGTGTATTGTGTATAATCTCATATATCCGCTTTTCTTCATTCAGGTTACTGGTGCAAAGTTGAAAATCAAGAACATTGGATCAGACATGGATAACATAAAAAATATGGTTATAGGCCTGGTGAGCTTATATTGAACTTGCATTTGCTTCATACTGGTTTTATAGTTTTTCCAGTTGTCTTAGCATAAATTTATCTGTTGTGCAGGATGAGAAGATGGATTCAATTGAAGCAAAACAGGTAAACTTTATCCTTATCGGAGCAGTATTGGCATAATATTGAATTTCTCGAGTTGAACACTCAGCAATTTTAGTGTCAAGCTTTTGTGTTTTGGATCAGATTCAATTTCTCATACAGTAGTGGAAGTAGAGGATTCCATTGTCTTTCCTCCTCAATGCATGATACAAACTAAGTGCAGTAAACTACTGTCTTCTTCCATGATGACTAACAATATCTTATCAATAGAATTATTCATGTGTGGCGGTGGATTATCTCTGCCAATTCATAGAAAAAAGGGTTGACAAGCTACCGGAACAGCTGGTGAGTGTGCCCATTTTTGGTGCCAGCATTTTTTAGTCTTCACGTCATGTTTCCTACATTATTATTGTATAAATCTTATAGGTATATACTTTGATAGTAAGTATGGTACACTATTCATTTCTTGTTTCTTGGTAAACGACTATTATGGCCAATATAAAAAGCTCATTGTGCTGGTAAATTTTTACTGTGCATGGAAGTGCACATAGTAAAACAAATTGAGATAGAATAAGAATAAGAAGAATTTCATGTATATTAATTTCGTTTACAGTGCATTGCACTACCTAATCCCAATTGAACTAAAACATGATTTCAATATATCTAGCTCCTTTTTTTCATACCGAAGCCCCCTTGTTTTGTCTCCATGACAAACCCAAATGTCAAACTGTCAGAAAGAAAGCAAGGAGAAGAAATTTGTTGTTGATATTTTTGAGTGATAGGATCCCTGGATCATGAGCAATGCATTCTAACTTCCAAGTGGTGGTCATTATTTGCCTCAATAGCATTGCTGGTATGCAAAGGCCATTTTCGTCTGATTCTCTTCTCTCTTATTTTCTTTTTCCCAGGAAGGATTGCAACAAACAGTAAAGCGCATCGGATACAAGAGCTCAGAGTTGCCACCGGTTAGTTCTGTCACTTCGTTTCTTCTTAGTTGAACTGTTTCATTGAAATGGCCGACGTAATTATAGAAGGAACCACTTCATTTTGCTGGAGGCTGACGTGGAAATCTTTATTTTTCGACAGGGGCTGGGGGGGGGGTTCGGGCAACTGCTGTCCACTGAATCAGCGAACCCATTAGGTGCCTTTCAAATATTTTAGACGGTTTGTACCATTAAGAAGCATAAACGCTAAGGAGAAATTCTTAATTTAACAAATCCACTGCAACAGCATAGTTTACAGGCAAGAAAATGTAATAGACAAGTTTTAGCACAAATTAATTTCAGGAAGGAATAATGCATGGTCTGCACGCAACTGTATAGACAAGTTTTAGCACAACTGAATTACCGGGGCTGCAGAGGCCGGACGCCGTGCCGGAGATGGTCGCGAGGACGCTGGGCCCCAGGTGGTGCTCGACCGAGCTTAGTCTCCTCTCCGGGTTGCGGCGCCGGGCGAAGCGGATGGAGGAGATCGGCGGCTGGCGCAGACGAAGTCAGCGGCGGGCTGCCGGGCGGGATCGGCCTGGCGTGGCGGGCGGGCGCGCTGCTGGGCGGCGCGCAGGCACGCGCGTTGCGGGCGGGCGGTGACGGGCGGCTTCAGGCAGCGGCGGCGGAGGAGGCGGTTTGGGGCGTGGGTCGGCGGGCGAAGCGAATGGCGGGCGCGAGCACGGCGGGCGGCACGAGCGGGCAGCAAGGAGAGAAGCGCTTGTGCGGCGCGAGGATGACGGGCAGGGCGGGGGCGGCGCTGGGGGCGGTGAGGGAGCGAGGGAGGGGGAGGTTGCAGAGGACGCGTGAGGGAGCGAGGGGCGGCGCCTGCACTCTGGCAGGGCAAAGTGAGCGTGCGCGCGCGAGTGAGTCTCGGCCGTGGCGATTAAGTCTGGTCAGGCCTTTGCCGAGTGTCCGCGATCCGGCACTCGCAAAAGCGGATTTTTTTTAAAAACATTAAAAATCTTTGCCGAGAGTCAAGCCGATAAGGCACTCGGTAGAAGACTATACTTTTACTTGCCAGTCGAAAAGCGAACGACACTCGGCAAAGGTATTTTAAAAAAACTTTTCTATTTCCTTTCCTTTTCCTTAACTGCTTTTTTCCAAATTTGTTCCAATACACTTTGAAAATACCTTGTCAAATTCACTCAACAATGCAAATTTGATGCTTCAAATGAAAAATAGACCATGATTTCATGTAGTTATAGCTCAAATTCCATTTATATAATTGCAATTACAAATTAATAATTATCAAATGGATCCAAAAAATCGCTAAAATTTAACATGACACGATCTTTGATGTCTATTGGCTATACAAAAGGTTTCGGAGTCAAACCACAACTCGACCGTCACTTTCACTCCAAATCTTACCAGATCATTCTCAACAATCATGAAACTTCTTCGGAGATGTTTCGGTTTGTAAGCAATGTACGTGACAACTTATGCGACACCTTCTCAATTTTTTACCACAGCCTTCACATATGATATCATGACATCTTATCAAATTTCATGATTTTCGGACTTCCTTTGCTTTTTATAGAATTTAAAAACCATTCAATCACACGCTCAGGGTCGTGTTTCCGAAATAAGATGTTCGAAAACCCTTATAATCTTATACGTAAGGCCTCAAACTGGGTTGAATAACATGAATATCAATTTTATACTCATTTTTTCTAAATATTTGAATCACTTGAGGTTCAAATTTAACTTAATTCAAAAAATTGTTTGAAATGCAATTAATTAGTTAAATATAGCAAATAAATTCAAAAATACACCAAACTTAAGCATGGAGTACCAAATGTGGTATGTGGAGAGGTGAAAAATTTTGAAGTGCAGGAGTCAAAAAAAAATTATACTTTGTCGAGTGTCTGCTTTTGACACTCGGCAAAGACACTCTTTGCCGAGTGTTGCATTTGTACACTCGGCAAAGAGCTGACGGTGGTAGGCTAGTTTAACGGCGGGACAAAATTTGCCGAGTGTGAGACGTTGACACTCGGCAAAGAAAGTCTTTGGCAAAGAAAGTCTTTGCCGAGTGGTATGTCTGAGCACTTGGCAAAGAGGATGTCTTTGCCGAGTGCTGAAACTGAGCACTCGGCAAAGACCAGCTTTGCCGAGGGTCGTGTCGTTGTCGAGTGTTCGAGTTTGGGCACTCGGCAAAGACAGCCTTTACCGAGTGCCTGAGATAAAAAAAAAACTCGGCAAAGTTATTGGCACTCGGCAAAGCTTGCGATTCCGGTAGTGTTGGATAAAGATTCATTATTGTCTTCATATATGTCCTTGGAGATGACAATATATTCGGACCCCATTGATGTACACTAGAATATGTGTTTCTTTTTGTATGTTTGGTTGGTAATTGGTTGTATGTCTCTTGATAGTACCCGATTGATGTATCGCTCGCTCGCTCTCTAGTAGTTGTAATTTTGTCGTAAAATGCATGAACCGAAACAATCTCAATAGTGATGTTTTGTGTGATTTTTGAAATGATGCAGTGCCAGTACCGGTGGGGCAGGTTATCTTATGACAAACAGAGAAAACTTCTTTTCCTGATAAAAGGTTACATAGTGATCTTATCTCCGATGGCTTGATACGTCCATTGAGTTTAATCAAAATACACTATTTGCGACTGTATGTAACAATAAAACTTCAGATCAAGAGATGTACGAAAGATTAGAAACTAAATTTTGGCTACCTGGGATTGCCAGGATGAACGTCGACTGTAGAGCAGGTGCAGGTTGCAGCCGCGGTGTCGAGGCGGTTGCTGTCGCGTGCAAAGGTCGATTGCATGGCTGCGTGACTGCCGTCACAACGAGACGACGACGATGGTTGCCAAAGACGTTGTCGATGTTGCACAGGTGGTGACAGTATAGTCTACGATGACGATGAGGCCCTGGATTTGGTCGTCCTTAAATAGCCGTACGTTGAGCGCGGTATATGCTACAGAAACGCAGACAGCACGGCATGGCATAATACCTAGGCCAATCACATTGCTTTTAAAGCATCAACCACTAACCAAACATGACGCAACTATATCTTATTGAATACCTGTCCTGTCCATGCCCTGCAGTGATCTGCTCACATGCAGGCATGCATGCAGCTCATATGGCTGCAGTGCTAGCAGCACCGATGATCTCTGGTGCAGCCTGCAGGCAGCGCACCGGCCATCATCTGCTCATGGCTCTGCACCGGCAGCTCAAGCGCGCTCCATCGTCTCTCAGGATCTGCTCTCGTCATGAAGGATAAGAATTCAATGAGTTTGATGTCGGTTACAGTCAGTTGTCGGCTGACGATGCTGCTCACAAGAAATGTGATTGGCGTATTCCATGCCGTGATGTCTGCCTTCACAATATTTTTGACTAGTCTATCAACCCTGCTCTCTGCAGGGACTATATTAAGAGAAATAATCTTTAATTCCGGTTTAACTGCCTCGAATACGTTGTGCCAAAATATGTTGAATTGTGCGTTTTTAAGAAATAATCAAACCTTTTCTTAAAAATAATAAAGAATACTTATATTAGATCAGCAGTGCTAGCGTCCGGATGTCTGGACGGACGCCCGCGCCTGTACTCCATTTAGCGCACTCCACGCGGGGCCGCGTCGCCCAAGCGAGAAGAGGGCTGGGGAGGGTGCAGCGCCTCTGGTTCGGAAGGACCCGGCTGCGGCGTCGTATAGATGCCCAGACGGCGCCAGGAGGACACACCGAGATGAGGCAACATAAGGTGAGGAGAAAGATGCAACACCCAATCAACTTTTAAAACATCCAAATGCAACACTTGCAACATACGTCTGAAAGACAAATGAAACACTTGAAACATACATCTGAAACACTTTGAAAACACACCTAAAAACACTTGAAACCACTGTAAACATATGCAACATCTAGATAAAAACACTGGCAAACATATGTGTGCGAAACATATGCAACATCCAAATACATACGCTTGCAATATACGTCTGAAAAAACAGATAAAACATTAGAAACAGAAGCTTGCAACATATGTGTATAACCATTGCAACATATGCAACATCTACATCTACTTTTGCAACAACCGTATAAAACACTTGCAACATACCTATGAAACAAACAAAACATGCGCTTTCAAGCGCAACATCTACTTGCTGCTTTGACAAAATGGAGGCTCATCGACACGAAGCTCAATGCTGGCGTGGAGCTTGATGTTGCGGAGTGGCGAGGGGAATGCCAGCCGACAGGCAGCTGCGTGGCCTTGGTGAGTGGCTACACGGCTCCAGCGAGGGGCCTTTGCGGTGGAGGCGCCAACGCTGCCCGCAGCGAGCACATGAGTTGCCTGTGGGGACCGCGGCGAGGCGCCCCTGCGGTGGAGGCGGCAACACTGCACGCGGAGAGCGCATGCGCTACCTGCGGCGAGTGACCCTCCGCTGGAGAAGGTGAGCAGTGGGGGGGGGTGGGGGGTGGGCGGTGGAGTGTCGGACGCAGAGGTTTGATACAGCGGTGGATAAGGCCTTCTGAACGAGCAGATAGGAGTGGGGGTGTGCCTGAGCGGACAGGGCGGACGGACACCCTATTCTAATCATTGTCGATATTAGATTGCATGTTTTTTTCACTGTGTTTACTCTATTTCTAACATGTCGAGAAGGCATAATAGATACCGTGTAGTGTGTATCTAGTTTTGGTAAACATACCCATTACTATTTCATTTTTTTCATCTATATCCATAGTTTTCTTTGTATGGTACCTTCGTGTATCTTCAGTATGCTTTTAATTGAAAACATAGCTTAAAATATGATGGCTATTTGTTGCAGAACATATCTTATGACCTAAGAAATCTGATTTTAATTTTTTAATTTTTAATATTATTAATTGATACATATTTATTTATCCTCAACTTAGGTTGAAATTCTTATGCTTGTACTTTTGTTAACTCTCCTTTCATACTTCTTTAAAATAAGCATTTTAGGCCATATAGACTGCAGTCTTAATTACTCCCTCTGTCCAGAAAAGAATGCAACTACGGGTTGCCTGCCATCAAAAGTAGTTCATATTTGACCAAATTTCTAGTGAATACTATTCATATTTACGTACCCAAAATAATTTATTATGAAAATACATTTTGTAATTAATCTAATAATATTTATTTGATATAATAAAATTTGATACGTTTTATCTATAATTGATCGAAATTAAGATACTAAACCATGATACTGTGCTAGAATTGTATTCTTTTCTGGACGGAGGGAGTACTATGATGACAGCCATTTAAAACATGTGCCACGTCTGTAAGATTGGTCGTAGAGCTTGAAGTGAGGGGCCTATTTGGATCACAACTAGATTATTATAATCTGGATTACCCATGGCATTGTTATAATCACGATTATGATTACAATAATCAGTGTGTTTAGATCAATGTATTATTGTGGTTGGTTAAAGTGAGAAAGTTTTGTCAAACACTTTAGAAGATGACAGGAAAAAAAAGAGAAGGTGGCGGAGGGGGGATAATTTATACTTCTGGCACGCGTAACCCCCCAAAATCAGGCCTTCCTTGGATTATGGGATTATGGTAGTCAAGGGGTTTTATTATAATAATCCATAATATAATCAATCTTGTTAATTTGGATCATGTGTTTTTTCGAAACGGGACGCTAAGATGAGGTACTTGTGCTAACATGGATATCAATAATTAAGCCTTATAATG
Organism: Miscanthus lutarioriparius; assembly: GCA_904845875.1. NCBI lineage: Eukaryota > Viridiplantae > Streptophyta > Magnoliopsida > Poales > Poaceae > Miscanthus > Miscanthus lutarioriparius. Next base: position 23,447 of record CAJGYO010000714.1, read on the forward strand.
ATGGCTTACTTTAAAGAAATCTCAAAGGCCACGAAGATAGCTATCTTTGATATGCACTAACCTTCCCTCCTCCTCAAGATGTCAGAATTTTCTAGTTTCCACAAGCCATGAAAAATCTAGTTGTTGTTCATCACCTTACAAAAGACAATAAAGTCTTTCTGGAATTTCATCCTAACTTCTTTAAGATCAAGGATCACGTCACAAGGAACACACTTTCTTAAAGGATCTTGCAGTCCTATGAGAAGGGTCTATACCTTCTCTTGGCTGAGCCCATCACCAAGCTAGTCTTTCCGTGTAGGCCCGTCCGTGCATGGCCAAGCGCAATATGTGCGACAGTATAGGCCCCCGAATTCTAAGGGCCCAAAACTGTAGCTCATCAAGTAATTAGCAGTCAATATTGAAGAAACTGGAGGGGCCGAAGCCCCTACAGAAAAACTTTATTACTTAAAACAAAGGGGGGCAAAGACTTACAGAAAAATTAAGGAACAAAGAAAGAGACAAAAAAAAGCAATCTAGATCTAAGAATTACAAGAGGCTTTGAATCCATTGTTCAAGCTGCAGGTTAAGACTTGTCTTCACTCTATGCAAAAGCAGAGTATTTCTTTCTGGAAAAGATTCCTGGCGTTTCCTATTGTTGGCTGAATTCCTTTGAAAATTAGATCATTTCTTGCTGACCATATAGCCCAACAAATGAGAATTACAGCTTCCATGAAGAACTGGAATTGCAATCTATCCTTGAAGTAATCAGCAATTTCAGGAAAATCTTCATTTAGAGGGATGTCAATATGAATTATCCTACAGCACTGTTTTGCAAATGGGCACTGCAGAAAAAGGTGCTGATAGGTCTCTTCTGTGTTTTGCAAACACAGCACACAATTATGTGATTCCAAGTGCATATTCTTCCTTCTCAAGATATTTCTTGTGCTCAGCCTGTCCTTAATCAGAAGCCAGAAGAAAACCTTGTGTTTTGGTTGACAAAGACATTTCCATAACCATCTGTAAACATTATGAACTTGATGATGGCCCACTAGATATTTGTATGCCTGTGAAGAACTAAAATTAGTTCCCCAAGTAAATCTCCATATATATTTGCTCTCTGTTAGCATCACATTATCTAGCTCCTGTAACAGATGTTGCTTTTGTCCAAAAGCCTCTTCTGAAATTGGCAGGCGAAGGAGTTTGAGTGAAATCATCTTGACTCAGAGCTTTTTGAACTGTAATGAGTTTGTTTTTTGTAAAGGAGTAAAGCGCTGGTATCAATGACTTGAGATCCTGGTTATTCCAGTTATCAAGCAAGAATAATGTGCTGCTTCCATTCTGCATTTCTACCCTTGCCATTTCTTTGAAGTTGGGAAGAAGTTTAAGGATATCTCTCCACAAAAGGACCCTTTCTTTACATGACTTGGCAAATTTCCATTTTTGTAGTTTTTGTCCCATACTAGCTGAACCCAAGGTATATTCTGCTTGTTAAAAAATTTACCGAGGTTCTTGAGCAGTAAGGCTTCATTTTGCTTTTCAATGTGTAATTAGCACTCAATAGCTTGTGCGGCATGCAGTGCCATGTTGACTCTAGAAATCGTTGCATCTCTTCCTATTTAGACATCAGCAATTCCATCTATGTCCGTCCATCCAACTCCTTCGTCTCCATCAGACTCACCGAGTCACTGTCTCTGCTAGGCAGTTAGGAAATCTCACGGCTTGGTATAGATTTTTTTTTTCTCGAATACGCAAGGGCATTGCGTATCATACTATCATTGTATTAAGAAGATAGAGGTTATACTGTTACAAGCGGTCTGGCCGCCGCGATGATTGGTAGAGAATATTATGTCAATACTCAATAGGCATCGGTAAAAAGCCAACGTCATGGTGGGTATAGTCTAAAGCAGCTAGCGCAACTTGTGTCACACATTCAGTGTTCACCCACATGTTACCGTCAGTCCGTCCACTCGACGCCAGTCCGCCACCGCCAGAGCATGCTATTGTCGGAAGTGGCAGATCTCACTGCCGCCGCCGCGGCGCCGAAGGCGATCTTGCAGTGACCATGTGGGGACGCCCGGCGGAACGAAATTACTCACCTCGACACCGACACTTGGTCTTTAATTTGCGACTAGCTCGGACGTGCCTCGTCCGATCGAGTGCCCAGCCATCAGGGTGGTTAAACCGCTTGCAGTTGGAGTAATAAGGTACACCATGAATGCATGATGCAAACCCTTGCCGGATCCTATCGAGTATACGTACTATATATACAAACGAACATAGGTCATCATCAGCTCTCAGACACTATCGGACTCCTTGAGTTTGCCGAGTGCCCGAAACACTCGGCAAAAGACATAAAACACTCGATAAATGCAGCACTCGCCAAAAACAGTGACGGCAAAGCCAACTTTGCCAAGTGTCTTTTATCGGGCATTCGGCAAAGCCTTTGCCGGCAAAGTTGAAACCGAAAAAACCCCGAAAAAAATGAGAATTTTTACCAAAAAAATGGAATTTTTTTTATCGATGGAGGCCCCCACCGGCCAGCGCCCAACCATCTACGACATTTTTCGTGTGAATTTCATGGCTACGCGGCCGACGCGATTCGAACCCGAGACCTCCCGCTGTGCACGTACCTCCTCTACCACTACAACACACTCTTACGTATGTCTGGATTCCGTTTTAGTTCCCAATATATTATACTAAACCGAGTGTAAATTGCATGTTTGAGGCCCTAAACGAATTCAAATAAAAAAGTTGTAAACTACAAAGTTTCATAACTTTTTGAGATCTACACTTTTAGTTTAGGAAGTTTTTCCATCCGAGGTCGTTTACAAAATTTGAATTTTAAAATTTTGAAATTCAAACACAGTTTTGCATGATAAGATGTTTTCAAATCAAAAAGTTGTTAACTACAAAGTTTCATAACTTTTCGAGATCTACACTTTTAGTTTAGGAAGTTTTTCCATCCGAGGTCGTTTACAAAATTTGAATTTTAAAATTTTGAAATTCAAACACAGTTTTGCATGACAAGATGTTTTCAAATCAAAAAGTTGTCAACTACAGTGTTTCATAACTTTTCGAGATCTACAGAGTTTATTTTGGTTGTTTTTTCATCCGAGGTCGTTTGAAAAGTTCGAATTTTAAAATTTTGAAATTCAAACGCAGTTTTGCATGACAAGATGTTTTCAAATCAAAAAGTTGCCAATTACAAAGTTTCATAACTTTTCGAGATCTACAAAGTTTATTTTAGTTGTTTGATCATCTATTCATCCGACATGGTCGTTCTAACATTGTTCACAAATCTTATACATCTCTCTTGTAGTTTCATAAACTACAAGAGAGATATGTTAGATTTGTGAATAAATTTATTTTCACTTTGTCGTATGAAGAAAAGAACAAAACAAACATTGTACATCTTGATGAGTTATACAACTTTGTAGTTGAAAACTTTTTCATTTGAATTAATTTACTGCTTCAAAATGTGCTTTGAAATTTTCTTTGCCGAGTGTAAAAAAAAAACACTCGGCAACAAAAAAAAACACTCGGCAAAGAAGCTCTTTGCCGAGTGTTAAAAAAAACACTCGGCAAAGAAGCTCTTTGCCGAGCGTAAACTGTTATGCCGTGAGTTGTGTCTTTGCCGAGTGTCGTCTTTGGGACACTCGGCAAACACCATGTTTGCCGAGTGCCCGAAATCTTGCCAACAGCAAAGGTGGGGATACTCGGCAACTTAGGTGTTTCCGGTATCCGTGGTATATCATGTCAAACACTACTTCTGTCGCGCTCTCGTGGTCGTGGAGCCTGATGTCGTCCACACCCTCGTTTATGATCTCTAAGCCAAGATAGTGGAGCTGGAGATCAGGCCGGGCCAATGTCCAACTCGACACCACACCGGGCATCCTGTCCCGCCCTTTGGTTGCTGCTGGTCGCTGCATTGACAGATATATATATACTAGTGGAAGGCGCGCGCCCTTGCGCGCGTTGGTAGACACAGGTAAGTTCACATTCGAAAATATATATTGAATTTTTCAATGCAGAAACGGAGTTAGCAGTCAAATAGATAGGTAAGTAGTTGGTAACATTACACAGCCATAGTAGATTAAGCATAGTTGAAGTAGCGACACAATGAGTACATACGGAGTGACACGACGAAGTTTCTAAAGAGACTGATGTGTGTTTCCTAGGAACCTTTGGTATATATGCACATAGGATTGAGATGGCAAGGCAATCACGGGCGCGTCTGATGTGATAAATATAACCTCGCACATCTCGCCAAATGACGAAGCAGCCATCTTGTTCCATGTTGTCACTCTATGCAGCAGCAAAGACAATCAGTTTTAAAATAGTAGGTAGTTAGACCATCGTGATCTCTCTTAATTCAGGTAGGATAGGGAGGAATGGTTGGTACTTGGTAAACAGAAGCAGAGGGCTAAGAGTGTTACCCGGTTCCTCATCTCCTCCTCAGTCGCTGCTGATGCAATTATAGAGGCCTGGCATGGCAGAGCACAATGCAGGATTCATTAGCGCTCCAAGTTAGTTACCCAATTAGCTACGTATGCATAATGCTACCTAATAAGAGGCATACCTAATAAGAGGCATACCAGTTTACTTTGAGATAATGACCAAATTGGTCCTTTAGCTAAAGAAGTTGGTAAAATCAGAGTAAGAAAGAGGGGCATTCAAAAGACAGCTATATGGTTATATGGCATGGCTGGCTATACATTGTGTAGTGGAGAATGGACCACGGGAAGCATTTATGTGATTAGCATATGGCACACAAACAAGGGTACAATGTTGTGCTTGAGCAATGTCCCAGCACCCCTGTATCTGCTTTAAAAATAATTACATCCATTTCAGTTTAAAGAAGATAGTACATGCATATTGGGAAAACAGAAATTGTTTCGACCCCCGACAGTTTCCACAGGCATTTCTAAGGTAAACAAACCATCTAGCCATTTTTCTTCACCTCTCATTCTTTACATCATATCACTTTAATGGAATAAATGTACCATTTCAACATTTATGCCAGAAAATAGTTTATGATCTTGACAAGGTGGTCTGTACCCATAGGGAAACAATAGATGCTATGCAGATACAAGAAAGGGAAGAAAAGATAGCTCACCAAATGGTCAAATTCCAAGATAAGACATGCTTCACATCTTCTTTAGCTGGCTTGTAGCCACACCTATCCCTCATTGAGGTTAGGTCTGAGAATTATGTATAGGTGTAATGCAGAATAGCAGCCTCCTCCAATTTGATTTCACTACATAAAAAAAAGAAATATATGACAAAACCATCAAGCATAAACAGACTAACAAATAACTCCGTATATTCAGATATCTTATTTGGGGATTTGATGTGATTATGCTATCTATGAGGACCGTTCGGACGCAAATGCTCTCTGGTATGTGTCTTGAAATTCTACGAATTTTCCATAAACTTCTACATCATTTACTACCTATCCTAAAAGTTGAGGACATTACCCCGGTTGCCACTGATAGCACTCGCAGAAAGGGTGGTAGGTGGGGAAGAAGGTTGTAGGCTATTTGCCATCTCTTGGCCGTGGCCATCAGGAAGCTACTCCTCTATGGGGTAGTTTTGCTGTTTGTAGAAGAGCTTTAATTTTGCTATGTGTAATTGCGCTATTGTTGACTGTTGGTAGAAAAGAAAACCAAAAGCCTAGATCAGATTACTCTTGAAGAAAATCTAAGCCTGCATAAATTTCTTATAGCTCATATTACAATATAAATTTGTGAAAATAGGACCATATGCAATAGTAACTTACACATGTTGCAAAGAACATTTGGTAGCGTACTGGAATGCAGAACAGTGTAAATACAAATATGAAAAAGTAATCGAACAGGACCTCAGAATTGAAACACCACTGCAACGTACCTGAAGTCACACGGATAGGAAAGGTTACCAAGAAAACTGGAGGCGACACAGTTTTGACGAGAGCACATGTGAAGTAGACGGAAGCTTACATATGCAGCAGCTGGAACAGCCAGAAATAAAAAAAAATAATTGAAGGACAGATCAATAGATCATCAAATACGATAACACGAATAAACTAACATATCATAGGGAGCATAGCCACCCTCTGTTTTGCTGTGTAGTCTGAAAATTCTCTCAATTCTCAGTTAGACAAATGCTAATACAGCCTATACAACTAAGACTACTCTGATCTATGTTTTAGTGAAGGTAACTCACATATCTGATGCGGTAAAACTACCAAAATAATAAGTAAGTATGTTTTAGTGAAGGTAACTCACATATCTGAAGGCAACGACCTCAGGAGTTCAGATTTCATAAGTAAGAGGCAGTCCTAACCGCACAGTATGCGACTGAATAGGCAACAAATACCAACTCTCATTGGTGCCTCCAAAATACAGAAAACAGAACAGATAGGAAAAGATGGCAAAAAACAGGAATAACCAATTGACCTAGGTAGAAGGAGGTGCAAAAAAAAAGCGCAGAGCGCTACATAAATAATAGCAATTCCCGTTGACATTTCTCTGTAAACCAACACGTTCTTTTAAAGGTCTGCAAAATCTGTATCGCAGTAATGGAGTAGGTAAGAATTTATTTTCAATGAGAAGAGGATTTTTAGAAGCCTCAAAAACATGGCAATGATCATTTGTTAATTAACCTAGAGCTTCAAGGCATGCTAAGGAATCAGTTACACTGAGAAATTACATGATATGACTAACAGATCATGCCCAGTACCTCACAAGCGAATAAACATCCGATCATATCCCGGAGGAACAGTCATGGACTTTTTATCACAGGCCGAAGAAAGGAAAAAAATGTAAGCAAGTATGCAATGAAATAGGAAAGGCAGAGCTCAGATTAGACAAATGAGGAAATCATCACAGGCAATGACCTCAGGAGTTCAAATTTCATAAGTAAGAGGCAGTTCTAGCTTCATAGTCTGTGATTGAATAGGCAACAAATAACAACTCTCATTGGCACACATGTGTGAGAAATTTATGTGTAAGCAGAAATCAAAGTGTACTCGGAACAAAAAGAAACGGGAGAACCCAAAAAGTGATCACCAACAATGATCAGAGGCATACAAACAGGGGCTCAGATTGGACAACTATAAGTGTTTTGACACCAAAGGCAATGATCATAAGCAAGCATGACCAGAAAACCAAAGGCAATGAATAGGTTAGACAAAAGGAGAAAGCATCAATGGCAATGACATCACAAACTGTACATTTCCAAGGGGTTCCGTCAAGGAGACGGCATCCACGTCAGGTAGAGAAACGTGTACCATTCCATCCACCTCAGTAGTCAGTTAACAGGCTGAAAAGAGATGGAAAAAAATAGAATCAACACTATTCATGACCATTGCCTGAGCCATGAAAATAATAGGTAGATGTAAAGGAAGAATGGTCATAGCTCCTGAACATTGCCTGAGTTACCAGGGAAAAAAAGAAAGAGATGTAAACTGTTTAATGGTAGCCCATGACCACTGCAAATCAGACACTAAACACGGTTTATGATGCAATCCTGACAGCAGCAGCCCATTCGCTGAAAATTAATCCAACAGCAAAGGATACGGCAAAAATAATAAGCAATCATCACAGCGCGGTCATCATTGCACATGAGGACAACGCAAAGGAAACACCAAAAATTATAAGCACTCAAGTGTAGTTTCTGCAGCTGACCAAAAACATATAAAGACCAATAACGCAAAGGGAAATGAGGTTGAAGCCTGAAAAAAACACATGTAAGTTTTTTTAGTCCAGACTTGAACAGCAAAGGATACACCAAAAATAATAGAATAAACACTATTCACGACCATTGCCTGAGCCATGAAAATAATAGGTAGATGTAAAGGAAGAATCGTCATAGCTCCTGAACATTGCCTGAGTTACCAGGGAAAAAAGAAAGAGATGTAAACTGTTTAATGGTAGCCCATGACCACTGCAAATCAGACATTAAACATGGTTTATGATGCAATCATGACAGCAGCAGCCCATTCGCTGAAAATTAATCCAACAGCAAAGGATACGCCAAAAATAATAAGCAATCGTCACAGCGCGGTCATCATTGCACATGAGGAAAACGCAAAGGAAACACCAAAAATTATAAGCACTCAAGTGTAGTTTCTGCAGCTGACCAAAAACATATAAAGACCAATAACGCAAAGGGAAATGAGGAGGATACACCAAAAATAATAAGCAATCATCACAGCGCGGTCACCATTGCACATGAGGAAAATGCAAAGGATACATCAAAAACTATAAGCACTGAAGCGTAGTTTCAGCAGCTGACAAAAAACATATACAGACCAATAATGCAATGGGAAATGAGGTGGAAGCCTGAAAAGCATGGAAAAGCACATGTAAGTTGTTTAGTCCAGACTTGACGACAGGAATGGCAATACATCTTGGAACACCAAAAGAATGTAGAAAGAGGAGGTTCTGTTGCACAAGACAGGTGACAATACCAATTATCATAATGACAAAAAAGATAGTACAGTTATTCAGTGCTCGTACGCTGAAATAATCTGAAGTAAGGAGGGATTTTAGGTCTAAATATTGCTAGCTCAGTTAATACATAGGAAACATAAAGGTTTGTGGGGTTCAAGACGGGAGACACCTATCTGTCAAGTTGGAACAGTTAATCAGCACCGAAAATGAACAGAGAAGAGGAACAACACAAGCATAGACATCGAAGGTCAAACCGTAGAACAGAAAAGGAAGCCAATTTAGGTCTGTTCTTTTACAGAATTAACACCCCAATTTAGCCTATGTAGCTTATGGTAATCAGAACCTTCCAATTGTACACCTCTTGGTGGAGAAACATGAATTCGGTTTGTTGCAAATTCCATATACCAAAGTTATATTAAGGCTGTAAACTTATACTTCAGATTCAAGCGCCAGAGTTGACATTAGGTAAGAGCAAAATCATATTTCAGATAGAAAAGCCATATTCATTGTCAGAACCATAGGATAGGACTCAAAGAATGAAGCCAATGCATAGGTATAGCCTAGAAATTTAAGGCAAAAACTGACCCTGATATTGCAGTTCACTAAGTAATAAATTACCTTGCTAGTAAGCCCAACTGCAAATACATCATTGGCAATAGGGTGCGCTCAGTAATAGAACAACCGATAAACTGTATGAAGCAAAGACATCATTGACAACGGATGTATGCTGACTAACAAATGGATAAAAATGTGCAACTAATATAACGACATTGCCACCACAAAGGCACCGAAAATAGCAAGATTCATGGAAGAATGAAATAATTATGTAATCATCACTGCACAATTCCACTGTCCCAGTCTAAAAAAGATCATCACTGCACAATCCCCAAGCCTCAGTACATAACATGAATGAAACAATTAATCATCATTGTACAGGGAAGGATATCAGTTCTGCACAGGAGGAAGGGGAGGGAGAAGGGGAGAGAGCGCACCCCGGAGTATAGGGTTTGGCCCGTCCGGCATGGTACCTAGGGTTTCGCCGACCAGAGGAGCACACGCTTCCCCGGCGGGAGGAGGCATTGAGGAGACCGCGCGGACGATGGAGGAGATGGAGGGGGCCGTCGGGCTCCACCCGCGCCGGCGCGCCGCCGCCTCGCGCCGGCTGCCGCCTCAGGAGGGAAGGGGAGAAAGGGAGAGGAAGGGGAGAGAGGGAGGGAGGGAGGGAGGAGGAGGAGGAGGAGGGTGGGCGGCGCCGCCGCGAACGGCTCGCAGCAGCCGCCATCGCGCATGCCCACGTCGGAGAGCGAGGGCGAGAGGGAGAGCGAGGAAGAGAGAGGAAGGGGCAGAAGCGGGAGCCACGGCCACCCGCACGGCTAACAACCTGGACGGCGCTGGGAGGGCGGCAGATGGAAGCTTGAGCTGGGCACGGAACCGGCGAGGTCGGCGACGACGAGCAGAGGCGGGCGGCGGCTCTGAGGAATCGGGCGAGGACGGAACCAACGAGAAGAGTGAGGAAGAGACGGTAGAAGCTGGAATCCCAGGTATATATATGCCGGAACGCTGCTACTGCACAGAAGCCAGTAGCGTACGTTGAGGACAGAAGGGAGCGGCCAGGAGCCAGGCGAAGTCGCAAAGTAGAATCAGAAGCCGGCTGTAGTAGGATCTTTCGGCAGGACTCTGGGCCGTCGGATTGAAAGATCCAACGAGGCAGAAAATTTCGGCGACGTGGACGGTGTCTCCTTCTTGGAGTCACCGTGGGCTTGTATAGGTAAAATGGCGGCGCGCATCACTAAGAATGAAAATATTGTATCTAGAGACTCTCTCTTACTTCGAAGTTGTGTGTAATTAGCATACCTATTGATTTGAGTGAAATGCAATAGGAATATATATACACTACTACGGATCTAGCAATCACTGCAAACCATTATTGACGGATACTTTCGAACCAGTAGTGACAATGTGTCACTGTCAGTTCGTGGATATAACCGTTAGTGATAGAGTAACCATTGATATATAATAAGTAGGTTTTCACTGTTGATACATAGCAACAATCAACAATCATAGGTAATATATCATTACTGGTTTTAGCCACGAATAGATAGTGACAACTTACCTATCTATCAGTACCGGTTCATGGCTATCACCAGTAGTGATAAGTTGTTTCTTGAAAAAAGAAAATATAACTTCTTCGATACGAAGTCATATCAAGACAACCTATATACCACAATAGTAGAGTTCAAAGAGATGGATCTAGAACTTTGAAGTTGGCAACATTTTTTATTTAGACGGTTTATGTGTCCAAATATAGAATATAAGTTATTGGATTGGATTATTGAGATGGTTGAAAATGTTGAATGGACACAACGTCAATATTGAAGTTGTAGTATTTGACGTGGGCTACAACTTTACAGATAACAACTTTTTCATTTGAGATCATTTAGAGTGTCAAATATACCATATAAATTTATAGATGTGTAGTTAAAGGAATAACACTAGTTATGTAATCATAGGTGTTGTATACCTCTGATAGTGAAGTTATGAGAATGTTGAGGTCCTGAGTTTCCGTGCTGGAAACACACATTTCTTTATCATTATAGGTTCTTGTCTAGAACCAATAATGATATCATCCTATCACCGCCGGGTTTCGAACCAGTATTGATATTAACAAGCCCCATCACTATCGATTGGCCTCACAGTGACGTATGGATCTATATACTACTGATAGGAACTTGAACAAAACAACCTATCCAAATAGGAGAGGGATGGGTACGGTTCTGAATATAGTACATTTAATAATTTCCTAATTGGATGAATATTATTATTATATATATTCTGAGCGGCTGAGGCTTGAGAGTGTTTAGAGAAGAAGATGAAAATGATCTAAACGATTAGTTAAGGAACTGTAGATGATATGAGTTAGACTATGTTAACATAGGGTACCTTCGTTTCTAAAATAGTGTGATTATATATATTCTAGGTTTGGAGTAAGTTAATGTTTCTCAAGTTTGACTAGATTTATAGAAAATATTTATACCTTCAATAGATTAATTTAAAATATATTTCATAATTTATATAATAGTATTTATTACACCTCACACATATTAGTAATTTTTTTTGTATATATTTGGTTATACCTAAGGCTCGTTGACTATAAAAAAAATTAGAATAACATTCTCTAATAAGGTAGTAGAAAAAAAATAGTTAGCTCTACCTCAGGTTCGATTTATATCTTTTTTTTGTGAGCAATTTTATAATTCATTGTTATGGTATGGTCTTCTAAATTACACTTTAACTATTTATTTCTTTTATATATTTTCTAGATTATAAACTTAAGATAATTTGGACTTGAAGTAGATAACTAATTAAGGGTAGACAAATACCTTTAGTTGAAGAAAACTTCGGCTCTTCTAGTTACGAGCCTATTGGACTGCTCTGCTTTTTTGACACATAAGAGAACAAAACAATCTCAAACTGACATATTTTGCTTGTCCCAGCTTTGTTTTGAATGCTGGGTCCATAATAAGATGCAATACTAGTACATTATTAGTCTCAGCCAAGAAAATGCAAAAAAGCCTTCACTAGCTAGAAATCACTTACTTTTCACACACACTGTATATTGCCCGTGCTAACGCTACGGTGACATTCGGTTGTACAAATCAAAATCTACGAATGAGCCCTTGTTTAGTTGTAGGAATTTGGATTTTGGGGTTACGGTAGCACGTTCGTTTTTATTTGGCAAATAGTGTTCAAACATGGACTAATTAGGCTCAAAACGTTCGTCTCGTAATTTTCCACCAAACTGTGCAATTAGTTCATCTTTTCGTCTACATTTAATGCTCCATGCACGGGCCGCAAACATTCGATGTGACAGGTACTGTAGCAACTTTTTAAAAATTGGGGTGGAACTAAACACGCTGTGAGAAAATACCATACTAGTTTATAGCTTCAGCCATCGATGGTGCATTGGTGCTGCAGCCTGCAGGGATTCAGAAAAGATCAATAACAGTTCCCTAATGTAATAAAGCAATGTCCAATTAATATGACAGCGGGTCACAACAGAGAGAAATAGAATTCAAATCCATTTACTGTGAGGCAAATTAGTTGTGTTCGACAGAATAAAGGTCAGAAGTAAATAAACAAAGAAATGCTGCAAACTCTTCACTTCAAGAAAAAATTGCAAACCGCCCCCCCACACACACCCCCCAAATTGCTTAAAGAATTCAGTATCAACTAATATCACTACATGAACATAGGTTTAACGACTCTTATCACAATTAACACATCAGTCCCAGTACAGAACTACAGATGAACATAGCTTTTATGGAATCAAGACTGCAAAAAAGTAATGTAGCTTTTTCTTCAAGCTATATAAGAAATGTTAAGGTGATGATGCCAATCAAAAGAATTGGTGAAACCGAAGTCCTCAGAATGTCCGTGCCAAATTACAAAATGGGGTGGACATTATTCCTCTGTGTTTTCTACATTTTCACTTATCGATTGTGCTCCTGCTATTGGCTCTCACAGGCCGGTGCCGGTGCAGCCGTGCTCGCCATTGGCACGGCTAACCCAGCTACCTGCTTGCCGCAGGAAGAGTACGCCGATTGGTACTTCCGTGTCACCAAACGCGATCACCTCACCAAGCTGAAAGCCAAGATGAAGAAGATATGTAAGATCTTGATCGATGTGGTTTCAATTCGCAGGGTTGGTTTAAATACTTGCCAAGAAGTTTGTTGAGTTTTGCTGTAAATTCAAAGGTCACAACTCCGGAATCAAGAAGCGCTATTTCCACCACACGGAGGACACACTCCTGGACCACCCAGAATTCGTGGACCGCGCGCTGCCGTCGCTGGACGCCCGGCAGAGCATCCTGGGCGCCGCCGTGCCGGAGCTCGCCGTGGCCGCCGCGGCGCGCGCCATCGCCGAGTGGGGCCGCCCGGCCGCCGACATCATATCAGACACCCCGTCTTCACCACCACCTCCGGCTGGCGTCGCTCCTGGGCCTCCGCCCGTCCGTGCAGCGCATCATGATGTACCACAACGGCTGCTACGCGGGCTCCGCCGCGCTCCGCGTCGCCAAGGACGTGGCCGAGAACAACCGCGGCGTGCGCGTGCTGGTGGCCACTGGGGAGGTCACCCTCGCCAAGTTCCGCGAGCCGCACCAGGACCATCCCGAGACTCTCATCATGCAAGCCCTGTTCGGCGACGGCGCGGGCGCCGTCATCATCGGCGCTGGCGCTGGCGGCGGCGGCACCGATGATGTCAGCGGCGAGAGGTCCAGCGTCGACGTTGAGCACCCGCTCTTCGAGATGGTCTCCGCCTCCCAGACAGTGGTGCCCAACAGCGAGGACGCCACGGTGGGGCAGCTCGGCGAAGGCGGGCTCGTGTTCAGCCCGTCCGCTAAGGGTGTGTTTGGTTCGCGGGTTCAACCGGGATATTCCGGGTCCAACCCACATAATCTATTGTTTGGATTGGAGATTGAGTGGAATGGGTTGAACCTAAATGGGAATATTCCCTCAATATTCGGGTTCAGCTGATTCCTAAAAAATGAGCGGACTGAGCGAACCCACTTTAACGCCGTCTCCTCCGCGTCCGCGTACGCCCCCGGCGCTCGCGGCGATTCCGTGGTGGTCGCGGTGGCGCTAGCTCCGGCCCAGCCCCGTCCCCAGCGCTCGCCCTGGCCCCGGTAGTCACGGTGGCGCCCGTGCTGGCCCTGTCCTGGTCCCCGGCCGTAGCGCTCCTCCGGATCTGGGCGAGCAGCGGCACGGGAGGACCTCCTCCGGCGCGGCGACCCCAGGCCACGACAGAGCAACGGGGCGGCCAGGGCGGTGCTCGGGGAGGTGGCAGCCATGGCGGGCGAGCTCGGGCTTGGGCAAGCAGCGGCCACGGCAGGTGACCTCGAGGTCGGGAAGGTGGCGGCCATGGCGGGCGACCTCGAGCTCGGGAGGTGGCGGCCACAGCGGGAGAGCACGGGCTCGGGCAAGCTGGCGGTGGCGCGAGGCCGGCCTGCACTGGGCGAGCTGTATGGCGACGTGGGGATGGGCAGCGCCGGTGGTCTGTTGTGCGGTGGCGCTCTGTTGGAAGAGAGGGGGAAGAAGATGAAAGGTTGGCTGACAGCTAGGTCCCACGTCTAACAGCAGCACATGGTGTTTACAATGTCATCCATTCCAACCCATCCAATTCATCGTACCAAACAACAAACTGGAATGGCTCCATCCCTCTATCCAAACGCAAGATGGGTTTAACCCAACCCAAAAAACTAGGTTGGACCCAACCCAACCCAGTTAGTCCTCAAACCAAACATATGGTAAGATGCCTGCGCTGGTGCGGGAGCACATCGAACAGTGCCTAGTCGACGTTGTCGGGCCGCTCGGATTACTGGGTGGTAGAGGTAGCTGGTACCCAACTTTTTACAATTTAACCCTTTTTTTAACAAAATTTACGTTTGGCCTCCTATGAGACTTAAACTCATCTTTGGATCCTAGGGGTCGGCGCCAGGACTCATGGCGCCGAGGTAACACATCTCGACGCCACAGATCTTGACGCCGAGGTGCCTAGTCGAGCACAGTAGGACATCCTAGGTGGCGTTGACGTGGACGGTACCACGGTGCAAGAATACATGGCGCCGAGCTCTGGCGCCGAGCATGGATAACCTAACTACTATATGGGTGAGCTAAGAGAAGGCTGCAAAGTATATTAATAGCAGCATGTAAACCAGCTGAACACTGAGGTGAAAAAGAGAGAAGAGAAGATAGAAGAGAAGCCAACTATAAGAAAAGTATAATAATAGGCTGTAAGCTGTCGAAATGCTGACGTGGGGAAGAGAATAAAGGAGAGAGAGGGCTGTAAGCTTATAACTGGCTTAGGCACAAAAATTAAGAAACTTTGTGAGAGAAATAAGTGGACCATATATTAAAAGTGAAGACCTGACTACTATATGGGTGAGCTGAGAGAAAGCTAAAAAAAACTTTACAGCTAACAAGTGGGCTATATTATTAACCTTGCTCTAAATTTACAATCGGCTTAGATACGAGACAGGTATCTACTATATGGGCTGAAAAAAGTTACAAAGATATTTACAGTCGGCCGCTATATAATTAACTTTGCTCTGACAACGTCCAGGCCGTGATGGCGCTGGCGCCGAGCAAGCTGGCGGCGAGCAGGCACGTGTTGAGTGAGTACGGGAACGTGTCGGGTGCCTCGGTTATGTTCGTGCTGGACGGGCTCCGGCGCAGCCATGACAAGCTGGATCATGGAGGGCTCGGTCCGGGGCTCACCGTCGAGACAATGGTTACTCCGCGCGGCGAGTGCTGCAACGAAAAAGTTTTTCCAATGATGAGTGGATATCAGATGACAGATGTAACAAAGCAGCAATGGAAATTAATGTTTTTTAGTATTTCATTAAAAATAATGCACAGAGGTTTGCAGATGTTGAGCCAGCGGAGGGGCAATGGTGGCTAATCTGCTTCAGGATCTCCTCAGCTCCTCTGTTTTGTTTCTCCTTCTTCCCAATATCTCCTCGTGTTGATACTTTTTAGAGATGGTTAAAATAGATTTAATTATGGAAGTAGACACTTTTCTCGACCTTCTCAGCACAGAGCATTTGTATGCAATCATCCATGTGTTGACACAAAGATCAGTCACACACTATATAGGGCTAGATCGTCTGAGTTGCCATATGGGTGGGTTTTGTCTTGGCAATAACACAGAAGACTCAAAAAGTGAAAAACTTAACACAATAGACAACCCCATGGCATGTGCAAGGAATTAATTAATTAATCAATACGAAAGCTCAGTAAGATCGTACTCCCTTCGTCTCTAAAAAAAAAATAGTGTCATTTTTTATTTTCAGACATCTCGTTTGACCATCTGTCTTATTAAAATTTTTTGTATAAATATCATCTATTTTATTATGACTTATTTTATCATTAGAGATACTTTAATAATGATTTATTTATTTTATAATTTACACAAAAATTTTGAATAAGACGAACGATCAAACACGATGTTTGAAAGTAAAAAATGTCACTCTTTTTTAGACGGAGGGAGTACATGTCACGTGTGAATGGTTACGATCATATTATGATAGTCCTTCCAATCACGAAACGGAAAGCACGGAATCAAAAGATAGCTGCACGTTCCGAGTTTTTAACTGTCTGATTTCTCATGTCACCGGTGGAAACCTACGCGCGTACCTGTGCACGTCGTCGCTACCGCGCGGCGAACTCCCATGCTACCATGCCGTCGCCTTGTGCTGCCGCATTAGCTTGGTCGCACCCATCCGCACAAGCCACAACACAGTAAGATAGCCAGATTCTTCATCATGCGTGTCTTGGCTCTCATTTGATTTTGATGTTTATCTATGTTAGCACACATGGTTGGCCATGAATAACACACACATTTACATCCGTGGCAAGTCGCCGTCCGGTCGATGTCGACGAGGTCTGGCACGGACAGCGGGCGGCCTTGCTCGGCATCGGCACGCAAACCCCGCGAACTGCGTGCGCCAGGACGAGTACGCCGACTGGTACTTCAGCGCCACTGGGAGCGAGCACGTCCCAGGCTCCCACAACTCAAGGAGTCAAGGCCAAGCTGAAGAGAATGTGTACGTGTTCGCCGTCGCAGTCACATGCTCAAATGTGTAGAATTGGAGCCAACAGTTCTTCTCTATTGAGCTCATGAGTGTTTATACACAATTATATGGGTGCGGTTAATGGCTGACCGCGCAGAACCGCCTCTGCCGCGCAGACGCACGACGTGGGAACGTGGCGACCGTGGTGACCGCGCTCCGGAGACTAAGGCAGTTGCCGAGCAACGTTCAGTCCTCAACACCCCCCTGTAGTCTGATGTGGGCTTGGAAAAACACAATGACTGGAGCGAAAGCCTTGGAACATTGATGATGGAAGACCCATCGTCATGATGTCGGCATACTGTCGCCTATTGGAACGTGTAGAACGCGCAGCTCGCCGATCTGGACGTGTTCCCACACGAAATGGATATCGATCTCGATATGTTTCGTCCGCCTGTGATGCACTGGATTGGACGACATGTAGATGGCGGAGATGTTGTCGCAGTACGCTATAGTGGCCTTGGTGACGCCGCAGTGGAGCTCCCCGAGCAGCTGGCGCAGCCAAATGCACTCCGCTGCTGCGTTTGCCACAGCCCGGTATTCGGCCTCCGCGCTTGATCGTGATACAATCGCCTGTCGCTTGGATGACCACGAAACAAGGGAGTCGCTGATGAACACGCAGAACCCGAACGTTGAACGCCGAGTGTCTGGGCATCTCGCCCAATCCGCATCAGAGTACGCCGTGAGGTTGAGCTCGGTGGAGGCGCGGAGAAGAACACCGTGCGACGGCGTGCCTCGGACGTACCGGAGGATACGCTTGAGGAGCGCCAAGTGTGGTGCGCGCGGATCATGCATGTAGAGGCAGCACTATTGAACCACGAAGGCGATGTCAGGTCGAGTGACGGTGAGGTATTGCAGCGCGCCTACCAAACTCCGGTAGGTCTTGGGGACTTCAATGGCGTCACCATCGGGGGACAATTTGCCCTTAGCATCGATAGGCGTTGAAGCCGGCTTGCAGGAGGTCATGCCGGCGCGATCGAGGATGTCGTCGGCGTACCGCTCCTGGGAGAGGAAGAAGCCGTGCTCGGTGCAGCAGACGTCGATGCCGAGGAAGAAGCGTAGCTCGCACATGTCCTTCACGGTGAATTCGACGCGTAGGCGATCAACAATATGTTGCAGCAGCGTTAGAGATGAGCCGGTGTGGATGATATCGTCCACGTACAGCAACAGGTAGACGATGTTAGTGCCGCGGCGCAGTGCGGAGAGTGTCGAGTCCGAGCGCGTCGTGGTGAACCCGAGCTTGATGACGAAGGACGCGAAGCGCTCGAACCAGGCACGCGGCGCCTGGCGTAGTCCATAGAGGGACTTGTCGAGGAGGCACACAACATTGGGTTGAGTGGCGTCGACGAACCCGGTGGGTTGTTGGCACAAAACATGTTCCTTCAGGCGACCATGAAAGAACGCGTTGGAGACATCGAGCTGTTTCGTGGCCCACTTGTGTGATCCGGCGATAGTGAGCACGGTGCGGATAGTTGCCGGCTTGACGACCGGCGTGAAGGTCTCACCGAAGTCCACGCTGGCGCGCTGAGTGAAGCCGCGAACAACCCATCTGGCCTTGTATCGTTCGAGAGTGATGTCAGGCTGAAGTTTGTGCTTAAACACCCACTTGCCAGTGACGATGTGGGCGCCCGGAGGTCGATCAAACAAGCGCCAAGTCCGGTTATTTTGAAGAGCCTCGAACTCGAGTGCCATGGCAGCGTGCCAGTTCGGGCCCTTCAGCGCAGCGCGCGCAAACTTCAGGATGGGAGAGATGGCGGATGGCGTTTGGCGCTGAGGAGCGTGGCTCTGAGGATGTCGCCAATGCGTATCTGGGGTTAGGTTTGAAAATCCCGGCACGAGAACGGGTCATCATGGGGTGGGGAATGGCCGGCGCGGAAGCAGTAGCTGATGCAGGCGGTGGGTCAGATGCAGATGGCGCCGGGCTAGGTGTATCGTGTGTGGCATGGCCGGTGAATCCGAGGAGTGTTGTCCGAAGCCAGCGGATGCAGCAGCACCTGGAGAAGGTGACCCGGGGATGGCAAGCATAGGCGACGCGCGACGCTGCTGAGGAACAGCATGAGACTGAAGAATAATGGGCCATTCAGAGAATTCAGGCACTGTTGATGGTCGTGCTGTTGCCGGCAACGCCTGAAACTTTTCAGACTTGAAGGGAAGCTGTGTTTCACTACTGAAAACAACATGGCTGGAGGTGATTACTCGGCGACTCTGGAGATCGAGGCACCTGTAGCCATGATGATCAGCTGGGTATCCAAGGAGGACTCACGGTGTGGAGCGGGGACAGCTTATGAGCAGCAGTGGAGGCTTGGTTGGGGAAACACAAACAACCGAAAACGCGAAGGTGCTCATACAACGGTGGTGCACCCAGCAGTCGCTGAAAGGGGGTGAAGGCGCCGGTTGCCTGACAGGACCGGCGATTGAGGAGGTGTGTAGCCGTGGACAAGGCTTCAACCCAGAAGGTACCGGGCATGCCGGCATGCATAAGAAGGCTACGAATGCAGTCGTTCAAGGTGCGAATGATGCGTTCAGCCTTGCCGTTCTGGGAAAAGGTGTATGGACAGGAGAGACGCAATTTGACACCGTGTGTAGTGAAATGAGAACGCAGAGCCTGATTATTAAACTCTTTGCCGTTGTCAGTTTGCAGAGCGAGCAAAGGAAGCTGAAATTGCGTACTGACATAAGCATGAAACGCTAACAGACACTGAAAAACTTCAGATTTCTTGCGTAAAGGAAATGTCCAGACATAATGAGTGAAGTCATCGATCAATACAAGATAATACTGAAAACCAGAAAAGCTAGATATGGGGGATGTCCACACATCGGCGTGTACTAACTGAAAAGGAACAAAAGACACAGACTCTGAAGAAGAAAATGGCAAGCGAACGTGCTTGCCCAGCTGACAGGCTTCACAAGCGGTGGACGACGACTTGGTGAAGGTGAAGTCGAGGCTGGAAAGCGTTTGCTGGAGGGTATGACGTCCGGGGTGTCCTAAGCGCTGGTGCCACAGATCGATGGTGGGAGCGGTGGTGACCATGGCTGCGGGCGAGGTGGAGGCCAAGGGGTACAGGTCTCCGGTGCTGTTACATCGGAGAATCTCCGCCCGAGTAGGAAGGTCCTTGATGGAGAAACCAAAAGATCCAATTCGACGAAAACGTTATTATCTCAGGTAAGAGAGCGGGCGGAAATGAGATTTTTAACTAGGGATGGAGAAACAAGGACGTTGTTGAGATGAAGGGGGGAGCTGGAGGTGGCAATGGTGGTCGACGCCCGGTGCATGACAGGGAGCGAGGCACCATTGCCAACGGTGATGGTCGCAGCGCGACGATTAATATTTCAGGTGAGCCAGGCTTAAGCTTCTTCTTTATTCTGGGCCCTGATGGGTTTGAATGGCTAGTCAGGTAAAGTCCTGTAGGCTGGGCTTCCATTTGTGAGGGGCTTGTTCGGCAGGACTGAAAAACACGCCCGAGAATGTTGAGACCAAAATTTCTACAATTTTTTATTAGATTTGTTTTCACACTTTTCAAGAACTTTTCGAGTTTCTATAATTTTACTTTTTTTCTGGAAAAAGTCATCGTGTCCCTTTGACTTATCACTGAAGTCTGATTATCTATCTAGAAAACCGTTTTCTCATGCAGTTTTAAGCCTTTAATAACTACTATGGAATCTCTGATTTTGCACTTGAGCAGTTTCTGAGGTGATTTTGTCCGACTTATACTACGTCATAATATAAGCCGGTTAACTAAGCACTAGAGCCACATACTACTACACAACCCATTTTTCACTCGTGATCAGATTTGATTTCCAGGCGCCTCTACTCAAGCAATTTTAGAAATCAGTGATTTATAAAGTTGAGGAGGTAGTTAGTAACTTGATATGCCTCCAAAATCATTATCTAGAAAATGAAAATTGACCGTAAAAAAGAGCAAAAAAATCAATCCCAGGAGAAGCCCTTTAGTTTAGCTCTAAGGACTGTGCGTTGCAAATCATCAACTACACCCGTGCAACCCGAAGAGGTAAACGACAGACCGCCTGGAAAAGCCACCGACGTCGCACACCATCACCACCGCTCGTGCTATCACCTCCACCGCCCAATGCCGCTGTTCCCTTTTGACCCCGGAGCTGCCACTTTCACTCCAAGACACCCCGCCAATCACCCACCAAAGCCCCTGTCCATGTGCCAATCAGTTCCAACAATTCAAGAAAAAGCCAGAAGAAAGTGCTGCCAGTTGAAGATTTCCGAAAAAAATATCAAGGAGTACATCGCCGAAAGCAGGAAGTTGAAGCCCTGAGATAATTGTTGAAATCAGAAAAGTGGAATAATAACCCTAGAAATCTTGTTGGTGCCAAATGTATCATTGAAATTTTCGGGCTCAAATCATCGAAAAGGAAAAGAAGAAAGAGAAAAATGGCACAGTCAACGCCACTATTAAGTGATAAGAAGCCAAGAAGCCCCTCAAGTCACCCCATTTCTTCCTGGATTTCCATCGCAACCCGACACAGACCATCGCCCGCATGGCCGTCAAGGCCACACCTCCGCCACAGTGTCCCACTGTATAGTGAAATCCATCCCCACTTCCCTTCCTTCCTTTGCACACCTCAAGCCCCAGTCAAGACCGGTCAAAGCGTCTCTAACAAGCCTCACCCCCGACACCTTTGTAGGGTCGAGATGGCGACTAGAGGGGGGTGAATAGTCGTTTCTAAATTTAATCGTGTCAGCTAACCGAAATAAATACGGAATTAAAACAATCGGTCTAGCCAAGACTACACCCCTCTATCGAAGTTCACAAACACCTTATAAAGATCCTAATTAGACAACAAAGGTGCTGGGCTAGCTAGAGTCCACCTAACCAATTCTAGGAGCAAGGTCACACAAACCTATGCCACTAGTATTTTGCACACCGGGGAGCTCCTACACAATTCTAATAAGCAAAAGCATAAAGCTCCTAAGCTCACTAGCAATGCTCAATAACAAGGCAACTAATGCCAAATTAGAGAGCGCAAATACTTAGCTACACAAACTAAGTAATGTGACTAACAAGGTTACACAAACCAAATTAGCCATGCAAGGGAGCTACTTCTATGCTACACAAGCAAGAAGGTAACTAGTGAGCTATATAAGCTAACTAATTACAAGAGCAACTACACAAGCACAATATATATGAAAGTAATTACAAGCTTGTGTAAGGGGATTGCAAACCATCGGGAAGAACAATGTTGACACGGTGATTTTCTCCCGAGGTTCATGTGCTTGCCAACACGCTTTGTCCCTGTTGTGTCGACCGCTCACTTGGTGGTTCGGCGGTTAATTGGCATCACCCGCCAAGCCTGCACGTTGGGCACCGCAAGAACCCACCCCGAAAGTGAGGGTAGCTCAATGACACGCTCAACTAGAGTTGCTCTTCACGGCTCCCGCGGGACGAGCACAATGCCCCTCACAAAGCTCTTCTCCGGAGCACCGCACAAGCTTCTTGTGGGTTTCAACGGAGACCACCACCAAGCCATCTAGGAGGTGGCAACCTCCAAGAGTAACAAGCACCACCGGCTTGCAAGATGACCACCTAGTACCACTCGATGCAGTCTCACGATGCAATCACACTAGAATCTCTCTCACACACAATCGGATGACCACTATCAAGCATATGTGAGATAGAGGGCTCCTAAGCACTCTCAAGCATGGACACAAAGTCCCCCAAGGTGCTCAGCATTAGCCATGGCCGAGACCCTATTCTATTTATAGCCCCATGGGCAAAACTAGCCGTTACCCCTTCACTGGGCATTTTTCGGGACGACCGGACGCGTCCGTTCGTTGCGTCCGGTCACTGCTTGACCGCCACATGTCCCATTCAAACGAAATAGCCAGAGAGCTCCCAGAGCTGCTCAACACCGACTGGACGCGTCCGGTGTGACCGACCGGACGTAGGACGAGCAGCGTGTGGTCGAGTCCAGAGAGCTCCTATAGCTGCTCAACTCTAACCAGACGCATCCAGTGTGGCCGACCGGACGCGCCCCTGCGTCCAGTCGTCTCTGGACCTACACCCGCGCCCCACATCACCATGACCTGACGCTGAACAGTGATTGCTCAGCATCCAGGCACAGCTACGAGCTAGAGTCCAATCACCACAGCAACTCTGCCCGCACCTGGCCAGAATACCAGATGCGTCCGGTATAGACATTGGACGCGTCCAGTCACGTTGGGAAGATACCGGACGCGTCCGGTCCTAATCGGACGCGTCCGGTCACCCCGTGACCAGCGCATTCAACTCCTTTTCTTCACCAACTTCTTCTCCTTTGCAAATGTGCCAACACCACCAAGTGTACACCACCATGTGTATGTTTGTTAGCATTTTCACAATCATTTTCCAAAGGATTAGCCACTCACCTTGCCACGCCACTCGATCCTAGCGACGATGCAAAGTTAGATCACTTGAGTGGCACTAGATGACCAATATACAAATAAGTTTGCCCCTCTTGATAGTACGGCTATCAATCCTAAACCCAGTCATCAACTTCTCTACACACCTATGACCAGTGAAATGAAATGCCCTAGATTATACCTTTGCCTTGCGCATTCCATTCCATCTCCTCCAATGTCGATGCAACACATGCACCAACACGATCAACAATGATATGATCCACTTCATATCATTACGTGATCATATTGGTTCATCGATCTTGACTTCACTTGCTTTTCACCGTTGCCTTCGTCCATCGGCGCCAAGTCTTGCTCAAGCTTCACCGCCGCGCGGTCCATCTCTCCAAAGTCTCTGACTTGCCATTCACTCTTGCAACCTGTCGGGTTCATAAACCAGCGGTCCCTCGCGGATTGGCTTCCCAACAAAGGCTCGGCCCAAGCAGACAACGCACAACTCATGGGCCGGCCCAAGTATCTGAACAATAGGCCAGAAGGGCGATCAAATCTCCAACCGAAAGGTCTGGCCGAGGAGGAGCGATGCCCGTTTTCTGACTCCGGCCCATCTTTCCGAACGGGGGGCTCACTTCGGTCTCCAGCCTGCCTTCGGACGGCCTCTTTGTTCGGAAGGCCTAGCCAAAGCACTACCTCTGACTCCGACCCCACGTCTCCGATCGGGGTCTGCAAAAACCCTGCTCACTACTCTTCTTCGACTGGCGCATCCAGAGCCGACTGGGACCAACCGACCAGGGACGCCCGCTCGGAAAGGACCAGGGAACGAACGGAGAAAGCAAGGCAAGGCGCATAAGTCAAACCACGATACCAGGGACCATAACCTGTACACCTATAGGAACAGTACTCTGCAACCTCCCTGACACAAACAGTGTTGTAGGAGTCGACATTTTTCCTACAGTATTGTGGGTGCCATTAACTCCCATACGGTAAGGCCCCCCACATGCCTCTGGGCATCGACAGTGTTGTGGGCACCGGCATTTACCGTACCAAGTGAACATGGTGAAACTCCTCATATGCCTCTAGGCATCAACAGTATAGCAGGTACCGACATCTGCCATACCCGAACAAAACAACGTAGCCTCCCACGTGCATCCGACATCCAACAGTATTGTGGGCGCCGACCATCATCTTGTACCCGCCGACGTGGGCAACAAGGCTTAGAAGCATACGTACTCTCTCCCTCTCACTTGTAAGACCATCCCCTTCATCTATAAAAGGGGATGCGCTCTCTCCCATGGATTCAAGTGATTCCAGTTTCATTAGATCGATCAAGTTCACTAGTTCACAACCACAGAACCGCCAGGTTCGAACCTCAAGCATATGCTTGAACACTTTGCTCATAGCAGAGCTCCAGTCGCTCACGGTCCTTCCGACCAGACCTCTTGTACCCCCCATCTTTCTCCTTCTTGTTTGTAACCCCACTACAAACTTCAAGCACCTGGGCTCAGGAATAAAGTCACCGACCGACTCAAACTGGACGTAGGGCATGTTGCCTAAACCAGTATAAACCCTGTGTCATTGAGTGCTAGGCCACCTCCAATCACAACGTATGGCAAAACAACAAATATTTACTTGTTGGTCACTTTCTGCACCGACAGTTGGCGCCGTCCGTGGGGAAGACGTTGTACGTTCAACACTTTTTGGTCATCAGATGGCCCACTTTTCCACCACCTTCGCCATGGCGGACTCAGGCAATACGACTTGCTTTGGCTCACTAGAGTTTCCTGCACTCCCACCGGTTGGGATGTGGGTTCCACCCGTCTCCGAGCCGTCCTAGGCCTTCCTCTTTGGAAGCATGGACTTCGTCGCCGACCGGCTCGGCGTACTACACCTCCGTGAGGAGGCACTCGTTCCGGCGCCTATCGGAGGGGCGCCCTCCATCGGCTCCGGGACGCACAATGACTTCAACAATGAGGCATCTGCGCTTCATTCCGAGCAAACTCTCTGCTCAAACCCCTCTGTGAGTAATGTGCGTGCTGTTATTTACTTGCTATTCTCTATCTTCCGCCGATTACCCGGAGGGACCCCATTGTCCCTACCGCGACCACCATACGACCGGTCCCCCTACGGCCTAACGTCTTCCACAGATGCGTACGCCCGGGGGCTCCGAAGGATGCCGCCGCCGCCCCCTCCCACGTCCGAATTCGTGGGGATGGCGAGCTATGCTCCCACCTGTTTCCTCGACCTCATGGATGATGATGTTGAGAGTGACGGCTCTAGCATCGGCGACATGGCACCTAGCCACCGCCTGTCCTGGGAGTGCACTATGACGGACGCTCCGGGACAGCCACCGGTGGTAACGGAGTCCTTGCAGACACACGTCCCTCCAGATCCTCGTGTGGAGACCCCCAAGCTCACATGGGAGCACGACGAGGCACTACTACCACAGTGGCTGCACCAGCCACCGACTGCGCCAGTGTGCTCAGCACACCACACTGCGCCCCGTGCACATAGACCGGTGAGCGGTGCCCGGGTCACGCCCGTTGGGTCCAGCGCAACACCATCGACAGGGGAACGATTCCCCATAGTTCGCTCAGGCCAATCAGAACATCGCGGCAGCGGCAATGCTTCTATACGTCCTGCCCAAGCTGAACGACCCTCAGGAACAGGCGATCCACCGGAACCTCCGGGCACTAGTGGAGACCGCTGCCGTTCAACAAGCGGAGAGCTCCGTATCGCGACACCGACTCGCGGCCTCACTCCCCACCAGGGGAATGGGGACGCAGCAGACGAGTCGTTCCACCTGCTCACCACTACAATCACCAAGCACGGCATAAGAGGCCGCATTGGTGCCTCGTCTTGACTCGATGACCGCTCCGCAACGACCGCCTGTACACAAGCGGCTCGGGCCGAGCTGAGACGCTCGCAGCAGCGACCGGAGCACCAGCCCGGATGGCTTGGGACCACAGGCCTTTGACCAACGCATCCAGCGAGTGCCGCTCCCGCAGCGCTCCAACGAAGGACGAGGCAAAGGCAAGGCCAAGCGCCAAGATTAGGACGAGGGCCCCTCCACGCAGAGGGGAAAAAAGAACAGAAAAGATCGCCGTCAACCGGCCAACTCCGCGTTGGTCGCCACGGTTGATCACACGGGCAAACATCCCCAGCAGGACCTTCTGGCCCACTTCCACGAGCTCATGGAGAGCCAATGCACCAACCACGACTACCCCGTTAAACACCTCTATAAGGATTGCGAGCTCCTCAAGCGCCTTCTACGACAGGCCAGCGGGCCAACGGAAGAAAAAGGCGAAGAAGCAGCGGCCAAGAAAGGAGGCGTAGCGGACAAGGATCCAGACGACTGAAGGTTGAAGTGATCCGACCGGACGACTACCGACTGAAGGACGACAACGACGACATTCTCAATAAATGCTTGGAACAGCTATGTCGTTTTTTCTTCCCCTAAAATTCAGTCTTACCATTGTTTACTTAGCGTTTGCTCCGATAAGAGCACCCCGACCCGAACACTTTTCGTCCCGGGTCGCTCGGGGGCTCAACGAGGGTGCACTACTACCTCTCTTTTTCATTTATTATCATATGGTGAAACTCCTTCCTACCCAAACAAAAGGGTAGTTCGTTCCTTTAAATTGCCTTACGTAGCTTTGCTTTAAAACATTCCGACCGATCGCACCCCGCCTTTACCTACGGTTACGAGCAGCTGAGCCTCATGGGCCACACCCTAGGCTCCCAAGGTTGTAGCCTACGGGATGAACGGGCAAGTACGAGAAAGAAAGAATAAAAAAGAAAATTATGCTAAGGGAAAAACTATGGAACGAAAGGGACAAGTTTCCCCGAACGGAGTGACTCCATCACAAAAAAACGAAACCGATTGTAGTCATTAAAACACACAAGAACGTTTACACGGGGGCTCCCCCACGAACTTAAACCTTTTTCATCTACTAAACTACTTATACTTTACAAGCTATTGGGGTGGCTCGGCGGCATCTGCTGCCGGTACGACCGGCGAAGGCACGGGCTGCTCACTCCTCGGCGGGTTGACATTCGGCTCGGTCGATGCCGGGGCGATGTCCACCTTCGACCCAGGCTCTGTCTCATCCATAGGCTGGGCGATGTCCCCCCAACACATGCTTCTAGCCATGTCTTCATGGAGGACATCCATCACCCACTGTGCAGAGACTTGCTCTGCCACCAACCTTGCGTGTGGCAGTAAGCTCTCCCCGAGCATTTAGATGTCCTCCGTGCTCAAGCCGTCAGCATACCCGCTGCAGATATTGGCAAAGTCCAGGTTTGGGCGCCACCGAAGTCAACACCCCCAATGCTCCGTAGAACAGCCGACTTGTGATAAGATCCCAAACCTCATCCGAGACCTCCACTAGCTGGATAGCGGGCGCGCTGGTAGTTGGCGTCGACCCGAAGACCTCCGAGACAACAAGCTGGGCAACATTGCAGATCTAGTCAAGTTCCCCCTCAAGAGCACGCCGCTCTTCATGGGATTTGGCCAGCTCGTCTGCATTCTAGCCAAAAGTCACCTTGACCGTCTCCAGGTCCCGCTCCAACGACTTCACCTTTCCGCCCAGCTCTGAAAGAAGGGCGACAAGCTCAGAAATAGGCTGAAGGAAGAAACCAACGTGACGAACAATAGAAAAGGTACGTACCAAGGCAAAAGTTCTCAAGGGTGGAGAACTCCTCCGCCTACCAGTCCACCTACTGGCGCAGCCGGGCGCTCGCCTCCTCTGTCCGCATCACCCGACCCCAAAGCGCGAGCACTTCCCGGTTTGCCTCCGACCAGGCCTTTCGCTCTGACTCCAGGGCCTTTCGCATCGACTCTAGGGCGTTCCACTCCAACACCAAGGTGCCCCGCTCTAACTTGAGGGCCTCTAGAGATTTTTGGAGCGCCGCCTCAGTGTCCGCTAGGGATATCCGCAACCCCGCCTCGGTCTCCGCCTGGCGGGCCTTCGTCGCCTCAAGCCCCCGCTCGGCGGTGGTCACGCGCTCCGCTGCACGCTGCTCCTCCGATCGCACCGTGGTGACCTCGGCCGCCCGGTCCCGGGACTCGCGACGGGTAGACTCTAGCTGACGCTGAAGCTCAGCCACCCGAGCATGCTCCATCCAGAGGAAGCGGGACTTATGGGATGACATCTCCTTTAGACCCTACAAAAAGCAAGCATGCTGAGGCAACCAACAAGAGATTCAGAGGTCAAGGATAAATATGGGAAACTCATCTCCGCGGTGAGCTACAGGTCGATCTGGACTAACTGTTGGGCGGACTTAACCGCTCCAAGGCGTCCTCGAGCTTCACGGATAGATTGGCGAGTTCGGACACCGTGGCAAGTCCTTTCCCCCCAAGGATGTCCCAGAGCTGACACTCCTGAGAATCTCGAAGGACCAACCGCACCTTTGCTAGGTCCTCGGGGCAGGGCCACTCCAGGTCACCCTCCGGTAGCCCGTAGGAGGGCCCAGCCTCCGACTGGACCACCGCCAGCTCCCGCGATGACACCGGCAGCTCCACCATGTCATCCGCCTCATCGTCGGATGGGATCTCCACCACCTCGGTTGTGCGGGCCGCCACCGGGCGTTCTGACTCCATCCCGGCCACGTCTCCCCCCGGCGCCTTCAGCTCCGACCGCGAGGTTGAGCCGTGCAACCCTCCACCCGGTGAGGCAGGGAGCTCGGTCTCCCTCTCCTCTTCCGCCTAAGCTGGTGGAGGAGGGTCCGCAAGAGTTACCTCTGACGCGACCTCCACCGTCAGCACCGGGATCGCCACCAATGATGACTTCGCCGCTGCCACCGTACCGGCAACCGACCCGGGGGCACCACACCTGGAAGGGAAGGGTTTGCCGCCACCACCCTGTTCCCCCCACCGCTCGCCGTGATGCGCTGCAGGGTGGGCCTCCAAACCTCCCACATGGGAGTTGGGGCGATGCTCAACCCCATCAACGCCCGACCGCTGACAAAAAAAGTGCAGGTAAGTTATACTCCAAAAAGACTCAACAACAAAAGATCAAAAAAGAAACAAAGGAAAACATACCAGGAGGTTGGCGGCACGACTCTGAAGGCAAGACCCGATGTCGACGGGCCTACAGGGCAAGGACTGCTCCCAGGCTGTGACCCGTGCCCCCTCACTTTAGTCAGGGGCGGAGTCATCCCAACTGGCTCCTGCCCGGCCTGCGGGCCACCGCGACCCTCGGCTCGGGACACCCTGATCGGAGCAGCAGGTGGGGCATCCTCCGGCTGTGAGTTGCGCACTAGCACCGGTCCCGGTGACGCACGGGTGCCAGCCCACTCCTCGGACCGCCCAGCTAGCTCGGCCGCATCCGCGGCAGGCGGGGACGAGACTGGCGACACCACCAAGGGATGCGATGACCGCATCCGCTTTACCAGCCGTTCACCGATGGCGTCCGCGCTCGCCGCACGCTTCCTCAGCACGGGAACCACCGCGCGCCTCTCCGCCTCCTGCTCATCACCAGCGGACATCGCTGTAGGGTCACGACGCTCCACTGAGGTCACAACGACCTCCCGACTTTCCTCCTCCTCGGAGAAAACCATGTCATCCACATCTGTGGGATCCCCCGACTCGAGCTTGGACTCAACGTCGCTCTTATTTTCCCCGGCCTTCACGCGCCGGACAATCTCCTTCTCCTTCTTATACTTCTGGTGAGCCACCTCGACTTTCTTCTTCTTTCTGGCATCCGCCACCTCCTTCTGGGTGACCTACCGCGCCGCGCCCTCCGGCCCCTTCAGAAGGTGCGGCCGAGACCTGTAGGCATCAAGCCCCTATGCACCCCAGCCCCTTCGGAAGGTGCGGCCAGGACCTGCACGCCGTACCTCCACATCGGCCGCGACCTCTCCGCCAACGGAGCAATCCGACAGTGGTAGAGGGTGTGGAACGCCCGCACCCCGTCAAGGCCGCACCGCACGAGCTTCTGGTGCTCCTCCTCAATGATCTCCACCTTCTTCTCCGACGAGAACAACCCCACGACCAACTATCCTGCTTCTCCAGCCTCCCACCAGTAAACACCAAGAACAACGCCTCCACTGGATTCCTGATATAAAACCACTCCCCATGCCATCCTCGGTTGGAGTCGCAGGGGATGTACGCGGGATATGAGCCTCCCGCGCTTGGTTTCCTCTAGAGGGAGAAACCCCCCACCGGCGCGACCTCGAGCGGATTCCCCACTGGCAAAGCTCACCCAGAGAATAGCCGTCGGAAGAAATCCGCATGCGGGTACTTCCCGAGGAAGGCCTCACAGACGGTAACAAAGTCGGCGATGTGCAGCACCCCTGTCGGATTGACTTGCTGTAGCTCCAGACCCCACTCATTGAGGAGTCCATGCAGGAACCAGTGCATGGGGTATCCTAACCCGCACTCATGGAAGGCGAGAAAAGAAGCCACCTCGCTGGGCTGAGGTTGCGGAAACTCCTCCCTCCTGGGAGCCCTCCAGTGCGCCACCTCCTTCGGCGGCAGAAACCCCTTCGCGGTGAAGGCCTTTAACACCGACTCCCTCACTATGGACGACCTCCAGTCTGACATTTCGCTCCGGGATTGCGAAAGGATTTGTGAGTTCCTCTCTTCTCCCTCGCTCTCTCCCTTTTCCTTTCTATCCCTTTTATTTCCTAGAAACCACCGCGGCTCTCAAGAATGCTCTCGGCAAGAAGGAAAGGGAAAGGAGGTGGCGGATGAGGAATAGGCGAAAGAGCAGGCGGCCCTCCGCTTCCCCAAGCGGGACTTGGAAAAACCCAAAAATGGGATCTCCGCCAGGAGAGACCATTGGACTTCCTAAAAGTCAATCGAACGACTCAGGAAAACACACCGAGGGACAGGTAAGGAGCAAAGGGACGCCCCACGTAGGCCATGCTGACGCCATCATGAACGACGAGCATGGGTCCTAGTCGAACGTTTCCGACTAGAGCTCTTCAAACCCCATCACTCGAGTCATCAAGGTAACACTACCGACCCTCGCTATTTCTTTATATCATTTCATAAATCCATACATGCATTCATTCCATACGCCCGAGCCTCCCGGACGATTTGGGCCCTGAACCGCCCAGGGGCTCGGGAACTAAGCATCGCACATGCAGCGAAATGCATCACAACACTCTATGTTGCATCACAAAGCAGTTGTTGCCTCATTCAACATAAGCAACGACCGATCGGGGTTTGAAGGCCAGCCCACAAAGGGCTCACGGCCACCCCACGTCAAACAGAGCTAGGGGAGAAAACGCATATGAGCCCCGTGTGACCCTCGCCCCATTTTCCCCAAAGTGGACAAGGTCATCTCAACCTTCTCGTTCTATCCTGAACCTCTTGCTAAGCCCATAGAATCTCCATCGAGGGGAGGCCGTCAGGCCACCTTGGTCGGTCTCTGAAACGACCCAGGCATCTACCGGGTTGCAGGTAAAGGAGTAGTGGAATGTCACAAGAGGGCTATGC
The DNA here is from genome assembly GCA_904845875.1 of Miscanthus lutarioriparius. NCBI lineage: Eukaryota > Viridiplantae > Streptophyta > Magnoliopsida > Poales > Poaceae > Miscanthus > Miscanthus lutarioriparius. The sequence continues at coordinate 55,294 of CAJGYO010000714.1, forward strand.
CGACCCCATCACGAACGACAGATCCGGATTCCACTCGATCATACCCGTTAGCGAACTCACCGAGCGCGTCACTTGAGCCCGAGCGATCGGGACAAGGGACAAAACTCAGCCCCTCCGGTTGTGAGAAATCAAGGAAGGGGTAACGCACAGAAACTCAAACTGACCCCTACCAAAGTCCAACGGGGCTTAGGGTCTTAAGACACCAAACACCCGGGTCTACGACCCCGAACTCACCCCATCCATCGGCTACGCTTCGACTGCACACCAAAACAACCGGGTCTGCGGCCCCGAACTCGCCCTATTCGGCTACACTTCGACTACACACCAAAACACCCGGGTCTGCGACCCCGAACTTGCCCCATCCAGCTACACTTTGACTGCACTCCAAAACTCCCTGGGTCTACGACCCCGAACTTGCCCCATTAGGATCCACGAGCTCTAGCTCGCTTGATCCCTAAAACTAACTAAACTAACTGCCCTAGTTGCATGAGCCGCACCAAGGCCAGGATCCATGACTCTGACTCGCCTGATCCCACGGTGCGCACCGACGCTAGGACCCGCGGGTTCCGTCTCGTCCAATCCCTAAGAACTAACTATCTCGCCCGATCCCACGGTGCGCACCGACGCCAGTATCCACGAGCTCTACCACGCCCGATCCCAAAACTAACCGCCTCGGCTACGCAACGACACCTTGGTTGATGACTCCGTCTTGACTAAAAAACACACACACGCCCACTGAAAAACCCCCAGACGATTCTACCCAAATCACTCGGGGGGCTTGGGGGCTACATAGCGCACCCACTGACTAAACAAAAAAACTTCCCCCGCTGGCAACACGAAAACCCCCCCAGACGATTCTGCCTGAATCGCCCAGGGGCTCGGGGGCTACACCCGCGGGTGCACTCGCGCGCACCCGCTGTCAAGACAAAAATCCCCTAGATGATTCTGCCCAAATCGCCCGAGGGCTCCTATTAGGTTCATAAACCCGGGGTCCCTCGTGGACTGGCTTCCCAACAAAGGCTCAGCCCAAGCAGACAGTGCGCAACTCATGGGTCGACCCTGCTCACTGCTCTTCTCCAACTAGCGCAACCAGAGCCGACTAGGACCAACCGACCAGGGACACCCGCTCGGAAAGGACCAGGGAACAAACGGAGAAAGCAAGGTAAGACGTACAAGTCAAACCAAGATACCAGGGACCGTACCCTGTACACCTATAGGAACAGTACTCTGCAACCTCCCTGACACAAATAGTGTTGTAGGCGCCGACATTTTTCCTATAGTATTGTGGGCGCCATTGACTCCCATACGGTAAGGCCCCCCACATGCCTCTGGGCATCGACAGTGTTGTGAGCGTCGGCATTTATCGTACCAAGTGAACATGGTGAAACTCCTCACATGCCTCTGGGCATCAACAATATAGCAGGTACCGACATCTTCCATACCCGAACAAAACAACGCTGCCTCCCACATGCATCCGACATCCAATAGTATTGTGGGCGCCTACCATCATCCGTTACCCGCCGGCGTGGGCAACAAGGCTTAGAAGCATACGTACTCTCTCCCTCTCACTTGTAAGACCATCCCCTTCATCGATAAAGGGGGATGCGCTCTCTCCCATGGATTCAAGTGATTCTAGATTCATTAGATCGATCAAGTTCACTAGTTCGCAACCACAGAACCGCCAGGTTCGAACCTCAAGCACATGCTTGAACACTTAGCTCATAGCGGAGCTCCTGTCGCTCTCGGCCCTTCCGACCGGAGTCCGACCGGACCTCTTGTACCCCCCATCTTTCTCCTTCTCGTTTGTAACCCCACTACAAACTTCGAGCACCTAGGCTCAGGAATAAAGTCACCGATCGACTCAAACTGGACGTAGGGCACGTTGCTTGAACCAGTATAAACCCTATGTCATTGAGTGCTAGGCCACCTCCGATCGCAACGTACGGCAAAACTACAAATATTTACTTGTTGGTCACTTTCTGCACTGACACAACCGGTCCATCAAGCCAAGTCATGTCTTGATCTTCTCCACCTTGATCACATGACTTAATGTCATGTCTCATGTGCAATGAGCTCCTTCATCATCGCATGTGTGAGCTTTGCAACATCTCCGAGCCATTTCCACCTTCATGGCATATGTTGCTCACACACATGTACCTATGAACTAACCACCTATGTATCTCACATAAACATAATTAGTCCACCTAGGTTGTCACTCAATTACCAAAACCACATGAGGACCTTTCAATCTCCCCATTTTTGGTAATTGATGACAACTCTACAAAGATATGGTAATTAAGCTCTTTTGGATTCATGTTGCTTGCCCAAGCAATTTTACTATGTGTAAATGATTTTGGACAAGTACCACAAACTTGAAATGATAGTATTAGCTCCCCCTACATATGTGCTAGAGTGTTTCGTTTGAAGCTCGCACATATGCATAGATTGGAATTTTGGGAGAGTAATTACTACCAAATGATGCTAAGGTGTATAGAGTAAACCTTTGAAGCGTGATACCAACTAGAGTTGCACCTTCAAGTTCATCCTTAGCACCATGGTTAGCTAGATATCACTTGGAAATAAAATCACTAGATACCTCGTGAGATAACATTAAAAGCGAGGTACTAGCATTATTTGAAAAGCATACCAAGTATCTAGCTATCATCCTATGCATGCTAGTTATCAAATCATCAATCAAATTCTTCAACTAGCATACGCCACACAAGCATGCATATTGAATTTAAAAGCTTATGCAATGCAAGCAAGCACATGACTATGCACATAACAAATGCAACCAATCAAAGTTCATGAGCTTGCTCCCCCTACTTGTGTGCTTCTCTTGTCCAAGAATTATGATCCATCTCTTCTTCAATGTTGCTCCCTTTTTGTCCATGTCCATGTCCAACCTCTACTTCTTTGTCTCAATGTCTTCCAAAGCTTTCATATCTTTGTACAATCTCTCCCCCTTTATCATCAATTTCTATAAAAGGTGTGCTTCTTATTGATGCAAAGATTTGCATTTGGGGTAGATGGTTGAGGCTTGAATATTGCATTTTTGATGGATATCACTTGATTGTTGGAATGACACCACTTGTAGCCCTTGAGATACCACACATAGGAACTTCGTCCTTGATACCAATTTGTGGGACACCTCCCCCTATGTCATATCATGGTTGTAGGCCTTGAGATACCACACATAGGATCTTCATCATTGATACCAATTTGTGGGACACCTCCCCCTATGTCATATCATGGGTCATCCATTTGCTAAACTTGAACTCTTGTAGGTGAGGGATGCATTCTTCATTTGATGATCACTTAAAGTTGAGGATCACATGTGGAAACATCGTCTTGCATGATTGATACCACGTGTAGATGTGATACCACTTGAAAGAATTTTCTAGTATGGAACCACTTGTTTGATTTATCAATAAAAATCATTTCTTGAACCTTGGCTATCTTCATGAGTACCATTTATAAGATATCACTTATGAGTTGATCTAGACATCACTTATGAATTCTTGATGAAATACTTGAGTCTAGATACCTCTTGAAACAAACAAACTAGATATCCATTTGCATTGTTGTCTTGTACTTGTACTCTTATCACTATCATGAGTTTCTATGGTTGACTTGAACTAAATTGATATGCCTAAGCTACCAAGTCTGGTTTGAACCAATGACAAGCTTCTTCACACCTCTTACAAAGGTTATCTTGCCAATGTTGTACTTGTCACTTGTTAGCAATCCAAATTGAATCAAGTACTTTGGTTCACTAGCTCATGAATAAATTCATATACTAACCACTAGATCAACTAATCATTTTCAAGCAATAGTGGTAGGCTATGAATTTAAACATTTCATTTGTTATACATGATCTTATGAAGCATGTACTATATGCACTAATCATATACTAGTAAGGGATGAAATGATCATGCACATTACAATGATATCTTTGCTATATTGGAGTAAAGGATAGTCACATAGATTCCAATTCATTACTCCAATATCAATGTGAAGTCCAATTATAAGCTTGGTGAAGACCAATCATGAATAATGAAATCTGTTCTTCACCCATATGATTTGAGAACCACTAATATGATCAAGTGCACTATCTTGTTGTGGTTAGCATGCTTCATCTTTTGATCAATGTTTGCATGAGAGAACTACTTGGAATACCACTTGAATTGCCATGACTAGCTCTCTTTTGGGTGTTGCTTGCTTTTCTTGATCAACCCTTTTGATTGCTTCAACTAAGCATCTCAAATGTTTATCGGATCACCACTTTCATGTTAGCATTCCAAGTACCACACTTGGTTTACCTACACATAGGCGATAAGCCCTTACACTAGGGAGAAGTGACCTCTCTCCAAGAACCATTCTTGACACTCACTTGAAATAACTTGATTGATTAATCCAAGTGATGGACTTAACTTGATGAGTAACCTTGATTTCTTCTTTAAGTCATTTTCTTTCTACTTGTTTAAGTCATTTTCTTTTCTACCAAATGGTCTCCAATCATCACTTGAACTTAAACTTAATCTTCATCTTAAGTTTGATCTTGATCTTTCAATTTGAATACCAAATGTGTGCCAAGTATACTTCCACAATCAAATTTATTTGTACTCTTTGCTTGTCATGCTTCTAGATCATCTTAAAACCAAACTTAGGTGCCTCAATTACTTATAAACATGTTTCAACTTGAGGACCTTTCAATCAAAGTGACTCCAAATAAATCCAATAATTATCACTTTTCTGGCAGATTTTGTAATCATCAAAGAAAAATGCATATCTCCTAAAGTACAGATACAAATATTACGAAATTTGGTGGAGATGTGCTTCACTAAGTTATCTAGTATTTGTAAAAATTTGAGCTTCAGATGACTTTTAGATTGCTACCAGATTTCAATTCTTCCACCACTATTACATGCTGAAAACTGATGCACTATAGCTGACAAGATCCACTCCAAAACCGAAGCATCTCTTATCCAATTCTCATGAAATTTGTACATCATCTTATACCATAAGTCTAGAGCATGTACACCAATTTTTATGCCAATCCAATAAGTTTTGATCACTCATACATGGCTAAGATCACAGCTAGCTCAGATTCTTAATTATAGGACAGATTTCAACTATTGAGCTATACTTCATCAAATGTGAATCAAACTTGAAATTAACTTGTTTGAGTGCTTTCACAAGACATAAATCCATTAAATCCACTTACTAAATATCATCTTATGAACTTATCCAACACAAATCAATCCAAACTTGATTACTAAGCTATTTATCCATTCAAACATCTCATAGCAAGCAACATTGCATATTTATCCTATTCAATCAACTCATATGCACTCAAATGAAATGATCAACAAGAGATATACCTTGGTTAGCTCATGATCATCCAATTTGCAAGCTTTAACTCAAATAATTTTGCAAGCATCAAATAATCCAATAAATCACCGCAACTTGAATATGACACTTGTATGTTGATAGCACTTGGACTTCACTCAATTTGTCATGGGATTGGGATAATGATCATCACTTATCAATATTTGGCTCAACTATATAATCAATAAGATGAATACCATTTGAACCAAGCCTCCAATGCCAATGGTACCTATAAACAATCATCCACTTTTTTATGGTACCCAAACAGGTTTGGGTCCTCTCAAGTTAGGAGCAACATACTTAGGCAAAGCCTTAGTATGAGTAGCGGGATGTTTTAAAATAGCAACCAATGAGGTACCATTATCATCATTCCTAAGCATAGAATCATCATCAATTTAAATAGGTTTAGAAGTGTTACCTAGGGGACATGAATTTGCCATGTGTCCCCTTTCCCGGTATGAGTAGCACTTTCTCTTTGATTGAGCCTTCTCTTTCTTGCTCATGTTGTGCTTCTCATTGCCTTGCCTCTCATGAATTGTTTGAGCCTTCTTCTTAAGCTTGGTAGGACACTTAGAGGCAAAGTATCCCATATTCCCACACTTGAAGCACTTGATGTGAGCATAGATTTTCTTCTCATCTTGTGTCTTGCTCATCATCTTGGCATCTTGAGTTTGCATTGGATGCCTTGCCTTTCTACCCCTTCTTGTTTTCTTCTTCTTTGTCATCAAGTCACCACCATCTTCATGGTTGATCTTGATTTGAGTTTGGGGTGTCTTCTCTTGCTCAACTTGTGGCTTTGGTTGAGGCTCTTCTAGTTGCTTCACCAATTGCTTGGTTGGGCACATTGAGGTAAGATGACACCAAGTGCGGCACTTGAAGCACTTCACATGCTTGAGCCTCTCTTCTTCTTTTATCTTCTTGAGCTTCTCAATGTTAGGGCAACCATTTGCAAAGTGTCCCGCTTCATGACACCGGTAGCACATGGTATGAGAGAGCTTTCTTTGTTGTAGCTTCTTCATCTTTGTTTCTCTCTTTCTTTTGCCCTTTGTCATTTCCTTCTTGAAGTCAAGGCCACACTTGTCACCATAGTTTCTTTGAGTCTTCAACATGTGCTCAAAGGTGACTTTTGAGTTGTAGCACCTCTCTAACTTGTTGTTCAAATTCTTCACTTCATTTTTGAGCTCATTGTTCTCCTTCAAAAGGTTAGTCTAACAAGACATAGAAGTAGAACAAGCATCTATATGTGAAGAACATGGCATTTCTAATAAACCATCACAAGAGGTGGATACATGCTTCTTGCCTACATCACAAGGGTTAGCAACATTTTGCACTTTATCATTTGATCCATGTGATGAGCTCTTATCATTTTTAAGTTTCTTTGTAAACACTTTAATGGGAGAAGCATGTTGTTCTAATAATTCTTCATGAGATGCAAGTAGTGTCTCATGATTCAATTTTAGCTCACAATGTGAAGATTTAAGAGTATCAAATAATTTCTTACGTTCTTCACAAGAGTTCTTTAGAAATGAGTTTTCGTTTTCTAATTTCATTGTTTTAGCTTTCTCATTTTCTAAAGACATGGTCATGCTAGCAAGTCTATTAACAAGATCATCATATGAATGAACATGATCAACCACATTAGCATTTGATACCTTGGTGTCACCTTGTGACATGAAGCAATGTGGTGTTGTGGATGGGCTTGTAGTAGCATCACAATCATGGCCCGAGCATGAACCATCATCACCATCAAGTGTGCATGGGGTAGGATCTTCATGTGCAACACTTGTGGCATCATCATCAACCTTGTCAAGTGAACTTGTAGTGGATCGATCATCATCATCATCACTTGACCATGAGGTGGAGCAATCTTTCACAATCACCAAATTATGGTCATGCTCGACACACTTATGCACCTCCTTCTTGGGCTTGTCCTCCTTCTTGAATTTGCCATCATCCCATGTGGAGGAATCACCGAAGGTGTGCTTGATGCACTCCCATATCTCACGAGCGGTCCCGGTGATGTTTACTTGTTTCATCAAATCAAAACTCAAAGCATCCATTAGAAAACAACAAACATGTGCATCAAGTTCATAGAGAACTCTTTGAGCTTTGGTGAGATTTCTATGATCCAAGACATGGGTGAGACCACTAGTGACAATCCACCAAAACTTAGGTCCATTTGCACGCAAATGATCAAGCATGTGATTTTTCCAAAGTGCAAAGTTTGTGTCATCAAAAATGTGTCTCACAAACATCTAGCTCATCCTCTTGGGTCGGTGAAGACCACAAATGAGAGATCTAGCTCAGACACCTTTGTAGGGTCGAGATGGCGACTAGAGGGGGGTGAATAGTCGTTTCTAAATTTAATCGTGCCGGCTAACCGAAACAAATACGGAATTAAAACAATCGGTCTAGCCAAGACTACACCCCTCTATCGAAGTTCACAAACACCTTATAAAGATCCTAATTAGGCAACAAAGGTGCTGGGCTAGCTAGAGCTCACCTAACCAATTCTAGGAGGAAGGTCACACAAACCTATGCCACTAGTATTTTACACACTGGGGAGCTCCTACACAATTCTAGTAAGCAAAAGTACAAAGCTCCTAAGCTCACTAGCAATGCACAATAACAAGGCAACCAATGCCAAATTAGAGAGTGCAAATACTTAGCTACACAAACTAAGCAATGTGACTAACAAGGTTACACAAACCAAATTAGCCACGGAAGGGAGCTACTTCTATGCTACACAAGCAAGAAGGTAACTAGTGAGCTCCACAAGCTAACTAATTACAAGAGCAACTACACAAACACAATATATATGAAAATAATTACAAGCTTGTGTAAGGGGATTGCAAACCAACGGGAAGAACAATGTTGACACGGTGATTTTCTCCAGAGGTTCACGTGCTTGCCAACACGCTACGTCCCTGTTGTGTCGACCGCTCACTTGGTGGTTCGGCGGTTAATTGGCATCACCCGCCAAGCCCGCACATCAGGCACTGCAAGAACATACCCCAAAAGTGAGGGTACACTATAACACAACATACTTTTGCCGACACTTTCTATTGTAGGCAAAGGGCACCTTTGCCGACAGATAACCTCCAACGAAAAGTTTTACCGACACTTTAGAAACAGTCGCGCTATAAGCCGTGGGCGAAACTTTTGCCGACAGTTAACAGAATCGCCGACACTTTATGTGTAGGCAAACGGTCTGTCTATGCCGACAGTTGAATCATTTGCCGACAGTTAACCCTTTGCCGATAGTTAAGACCTATGCCGACAGTTAAGACCTTTGCCGACAGTTTATATGTTGGCCAAACTATTTCCAAGGTATTTTACAAACCATACCCTACCAAAACAAAACTGTCGGCAAAACTACATAAATATAATTACAATTAAAATAATTTGATAAATCCACTTTTGCTCATATAGAAGGCATCACATTGAACAAATTCACTTGATTTTTGTATAAATAATATATTAGATCTTCCATACATACACCAACTTGATATATATATAAATGTTCAGAGCTTTGTAAAAAAGAAAAAATATAAAGAGATCCAACACTGTACACACTTTGCTGAAAACTATCTTGTCGAAAAATGATGATGCTTCATGCTGCTTCAGCCCTTTCCTCATACTGGGAAGTTTGCTGTTGGCAAACCTCTAAGATGGGCTGTGCACTTAGGGACTACTGCTAGTATCTGAAAAATACAATTCAACGAGTTGTCAGATGTAAACAGAATGTTATGTGTAGCATTGATCTCCAAAACTAATTTCAAATAAACAGCATTGATTTTAGCAGAGTTCAGGCCCGATTACATTGTAACTTGGATCCCAAGCACATGAAGCTTTTACTGGAAACATATTAATCGGTATGATGCAGAGACCACGGTCTTGAGCATAATAATATTATTCAAAGGGGGCAAATGTTTTTGCTTACAGATTTGATCTTGCTCTCCTGGACCAATGCAATGGATATCTCAGCATGGTCCATGATGAAGTCAACAGCATTTGCTCCTGCATCATGTTACAACTTAATCGTCAATAAGACAATAGGATTTGATAACTACAGAATGAAGGACAAAATAAGCACACTATTGTGAGTTACTCATTAATTGTAATTTTTTCCAATATTTTTTCTAGTCTAAGATAAGATTGTTCATAAACACATGTTAACCATGTGCACAAATCTGAGTATTCAGTGCACTCAGACATTCAGGCATTTATGTGTTTCAGTCAGTGTGATGAAGTGGAGAACCTACCGAGGGTGTCATTCAGTGGCACATAACATATTCCTTGACTGTTGCATGCCTGAAGAAAAAAAGTTTGGATCAGATTACACTAAAGAAGAATTCTGATAAAAATTGAATAAAATACAATGAGGTCACCTGCATGGCCATAACCCATTCCGAGCAGTTGGATCCATATATGCCACAGTGAGCTCCTGCATATATGACTTGACGAATCAGTTCTCAAAATACTGGCATGCATTTTCACTTTTTCAGGATGAAGATGAAATCTCAACATAGACAGCGACATCAAACAAGACATTCTTCGCTCACCGGCTCTACGCCCAAGCTTCCGATGGCTGATCCAATCCTCATGACCTTCTGGTACACTTCCTCGTACGTTTGCCACACATACTCACCGGCCTATATATAAGAAAGACAATTCAGTTGAATATCCAAAAGCCATGGCGATATCTTTGTGAAAATAAATCTGTAAAGATTAGGTTTTATTTTACCTTGCCATCTGTAACTTGCCGTCGGCCGAGCATCCTGTTCGTGGGGTACTTCTTGACTACTCCACTACGAAATCACAAAACCAAAAACAAACTGAAATTTCGAACTGACATTATCTGAAAAGTCCAGGACCTAGTAATAATGCTATAATGTACCACCCAAAGATTGGCATCAAGCTAAACATACTAGTAGAATATGTACTCCGTAGTAGTGAAAGCTGAGAAAGGAAAACACATTGCGAAAACAGAGGGCACTATGCTAGCAGGTGGTAGCCTGCCAGGAAACGGAACCGAACCTAAAGAAGTCCTAGGGGGACTGGATGTCCTGCGGGAGCTCCATGAGTAATTTCTTAGTGTACTTAGACATTCCACTTGAAATGAAAACTAAGATGAAAATTGCTTTGATTGTGAAAAACAATTGCACAAGGTTCTAATGTTTTTTTTCTGTATTTCAGGAGGAAAGCAAAGAATAAAAGTATTTCAATAACATTTAACTAATGCTGGGCCCACTCAAAGGGAAAAAAAGACTAACAGTAAGAATGAAAACTATGAGAGCTATTGACATTAAGGCCTAAAACACTTGGGTACAGGGAAAAACAAGTGGGCATATGCAATGCTCGCCGCCGAAATTTATGCCCAGCCCGGCAGGCAGTCAGCTACCCAGGAAGGACAGGTCCCTCCCATCCATCTCAGGGTTGCTATAGCTCCCATGAATCATGATTGACTGGTAAATTGTTAGAGGAGGTGAACTTCTATATATCACACACATGTAAATCGATTCTGGACAAAGAAACAAGACAATTTAGCATTCGTGTTGGCAACTTTGAAGTCTTGCAACAGGGTAAGTATTATTATAACAGGTAAACAGAGTCATGAATCCTATGACAGAAAATACTAAAGTCATCAAAGGCCTATGCCATGCATGGATACCTATCCATAATCATCATAGGCTGATAGGGCATGTCTCAAATCACATGGAATGCCTAAATGAGAAAACTGCAGTATGCTTGAAGCTCAGCATGCAGAGAGTCTAAAACAATGCAGGCTGATTAACAAAAAAATCTTCACTGAAAATGCCAATGAGAACTGAGTAATAACTGAACATCACCCCCAGTTATAATGATATAATAAGAGAACAAGATGCTCGTCATTAAATTAATTGACTATTTCACATTTATCTCTGCCACCAGCAAAATAGTTGAACAGGTAGTTGCTGTGCAAAGACGAATGGTTGTGGTGAAATATACTGCTAACACACATTTGCATATCCAAATGATCAGCATGAAAGCATAGGTAAATTGAAATGGAACACAGCTATTCTCTATTCTAATTTTAAGCCAAAACTCTAGGTGAAACAATTTGATAAAACATTAATTATATGATGACTAGGGTTACAATTTAAGTTAATCATACGCCCACATCTGCTCACCATAACACTAGCATAACAAACTACTTTCCTATCAGTAGGGACTTCAATAAAATGCAAACATATGATTACTGGTGTTATCCTTGTAAAACCATTAAGCCCTACACCTGGCAATACAATTCTAGTCTGACCATGGTGTGGAGCACTTTCAGACTGACATAGAATACGAGTTTGACATTAGCTACAAGAAACGAAATCTGGCAAAAAGCAATAGTACATCCAATAATTGATCCAATTAAAGCTGAGAAGCATATAACGTCCAATAATTAGGTACAATTAACGCTGAAGCATTCAACTAACACCCGCTTCATGTAACTTTTTTGTGTGTGTGGGGAGGGTGGCATGAATTGAGAGAGGAAGAAAATTTAGCCCTCATGTAAGCAACTTTGCACTTTGGTCACCACAGTATTTGTCAAAGGAAAGATAAACAGAGTCCTGAATCCTGTGATGCACAAGTCATCAGAACCTTATTGCCATACATGGACATAACGATAAGAACACTAATGATAGTTAAATAACAGAAAACATCATCCCAGACCTAACGACACGATAAGAACACTAATGGTCCAACCTAGAAATAATTCAAGTTAATCTTTTGTGCCAATATAAGAAAGATCAACATATATCTGATGTGCAAACACAAATGATTCAACTGAAATATATTATTGGTAACATGCATATGAAAGTCCTATGGCACGACAAAAAATATGGTGATTGACGCACAACTGAAACTTTCCTAATTTTAAGATGAAAACAGCCATATTTCAAAAGATGTACTTTTAGTTACCACACCAATAGAAACAATTTAATAAAAACGCTAGTTATATAATGAACAGGGATACACTGTAATTGTAATTTGACAAAATTATATGCCTGCAACTATTCACCAGGATACAGCAGCATAAAAATGTGTATGTTCTATGAAATGCAAAAACAAGATAACCAGAGTTATCCTTGTCACAGCTTAAAAACCCCTGCGTGCTCATGAGATTCTATTTTTGGCCACAGAGGTAGCTTTCAAAATACAGACATGTACCACACTTACTTTGACATCAGCTACCACATAGTTTCTACCAGAAACATTACTGAAGTGACAGAATATCCAATAATTGGTGCTAATTAAAACTAAAGCCTGCATCCACCACTCACCGAATGAAACTGGGAAGACTCACTGAAGCACCACAGCATAGCTCAATCATGACTTTTGGCACCTATTCTTGAATTAGGCATTGAGCGAAAATATCTTGAATCCTGCTGGTTCCTCTGCAAAATCAACTAAGGCAGTAAACATCACTTCTAAATCGAGCCTTCTCCAAAGAGGGGAAGAGAGGGCGGATCTAGACTGAATGAAAGTTTGGCAAGAGAAGTAACCCAAACCTTGAATCTTTCTAGCCTTTCTCACCTTTGTCTACTCCTTTCTGCAACCAAGAAAAAAATACAAGAAATTAAGCTGTGGCGAAACCCTAGCACTCAAGGGAATGGGGATGAGAGGAAGGGGATCCGGAGATGACGCACCTGGATGTAGAGAGGAATGGGGATGCAACGGCGGCACCGCTCTTGCTGGCCGGCGGTAGGCTAGGGCGACGGCGGGCTTGGGGGCGGCAGGCTTGCGCGGTCATAGGCTGGGGCAACTGGGGGTTGGGGCTGCGGCGCCCGTTGGATTCGCTAGCGGGGGCTAGGGTTGTAGGCTGCGGGGCTTCGACCAGGGACAACTTCAGTGCGGGCGGGATTGGGAGGCGGTGATTTGGGCGGGCATCAGCGGTGGCAGCCACGCCGGGTGCTAGCCTCCGGCACCGGCTCCTGGCGGTGCCCGGCAGCGGAGCCTTGCTAGCGGCGCCCAGCGGCGAAGCAGTGGTGGCGGCACCCGGCGTCAGAGTTGTGCTCACTGGCAGCACCCGGCGGCTGCGCCCTGGCAAGAGCGAGGATTTTTTTTTTGAAGTCTGCGTGAGTGGAAAAGGAGTAAGGAACGAAGGGTGGGCAGCCTATTTTTGTCTTCGGGGCTTACCCCTTCGCCGACACTTGGACAGTGATTTAGGTAGGATACAACGACATTTTTTTTGTCTAAAAACTTTCGCCAACACTTTATGTGTTGGAAGGAGAAACGCCGACATATAAGTTGTAGCCTTATATTACTATTGCCGACAGTTTAAGTGATGCTAAAAATGTAAAGAATTGCCAACACATTATGTGTTGCCAAAACCCTAGATTTACCAACACATAATTGTAGGGAAAGGTGGGTTGTGTTGTAGTGGTAGCTCAATGACATGCTCAACTAGAGTATCTCTTCCCAGCTCCCGCGGGGCGAGCACAATTCCCCTCACAAAGCTCTTCTCCGGAGCACCGCACATGCTTCTTGCGGGCTTCGATGGAGACCACCACCATACCATCTAGGAGGTGGCAACCTCCAAGAGTAACAAGAACCACCGGCTTGCAAAATGACCACCTAGTGCCACTCGATGCAACCTCACGATGCAATCGCACTAGAATCGCTCTCTCACACAATCGGATGATCATTATCAAGCATATGTGAGATAGAGGGGTCCTAAGCACTCTCAAGCATGGACACAAAGTCTCCCAAGGTGCTCAGCATCAGCCATGGCCGAGACCCTCTTCTATTTATAGCCCTACGAGCTAAACTAGCCGTTACCCCTTCTCTGGGCATTTTTCGGGACCATCGGACGCACAGGTCGTGTGCACCGGACGCGTCCGGCCACTGCTTGACCGCCATGTGTCCCATTCAAACAAAATAGCCTTTGCCACCCAACTGTGATCGGACGCGTCCGTTGTGACGACCGAACATAGGACGGGCAGCGTCCGGTAGAGTCCAGAGAGCTCCCAGAGCTGCTCAACTCCGACTGGACGTGTCCAGTGTGGCCGACCGGACATGCCCCTATGTCGGGTCCTCTCTGGACCAACACCCATGCCCCACGTCACCCCAACTTGATGCTAAATAGTGATTGCTCAGAGTCCAGGCACAGCTATAAGCTAGAGTCTGGTCACCACGGCAACTCTGCCCGCGCCTGGCCAGAATACCGGACGCAGTTGGTATAGATATCAGACACGTCCGATCACGTCGGGAAGATACCAGACGCGTCCGGTCCTAATGTCGAACACATCCGGTCACCCCATGACCAGCGCATTCAACTCCTTTTCTTCACCAACTTCTTCTCCTTTGCGTACAACACCATGTGTATGTGTGTTAGCATTTTTATAATCATTTTTCAAAGGATTAGCCACTCAACTTGCCATGCCACTCGATCCTAGCGACGATGCAAAGTTAGATCACTCGAATGACACTAGATGACCGATATGCAAACAAGTTTACCCCTCTTGATAGTACGGCCATCTATCCTAAACCTGGTCATCAACTTCTCTACACACCTATGACCGGTGAAATGAAATGCCCTAGGTTATACCTTTGCCTTGCGCATTCCATTCTATCTCCTCCAATGTCGATGCAACACATGCACCAACATGATCAACAATGAGATGATCCACTTCATATCATCACGTGATCATATTGGTTCATCGATCTTGACTTCACTTGCTTTTCACCGTTGCCTTCGTCCATCGGCGCCAAGTCTTGATCAAGCTTCACTGCTACGCAGTCCATCGCTCCAAAGCCTCCGACTTACCCTTCACTCTTGCAATCGGTCCGTCAAGCCAAGTCATGTCTTGATCTTCTCCACCTTGATCACAAGACTCAATGTCATGTCTCATGTGCAATGAGCTCCTTCATCATCGCATGTGTGAGCTTTGCAACATTTTTGAGCCATTTCCACCTTCATGGCATATGTTTCTCACACACATGTACCTGTGGACTAATCACCTGTGTATCTCACATAAACACAATTAGTCCACCTAGGTTGTCACTCAATTACCAAAACCACACAAGGACCTTTCAACCTTATAAGAGAAGGAACCCCTCCGCCTTTCAGCACCACCTCTAAAGCATCCCACTTCCAGCCTTCTCCTCCCGTGAGCAAAAGCAAAAGCAACTGCACCCTCAGCTTTCCACCTGTGAACCACCATCATCGATTCCTCCCACGCCCACAAGAATGACATAAGGAGTTTGGATCAGCAGCTACTGCCTCCACACCGAAGGTTTTCCCCAGCTTCAGTACGCCACCCTGTAGAGACTTGGTATCCAAGAGCGCCCTGAGTATGAAGGCCGTGAGTATGAAGAACATGGCACCAAACGCTATGAAATCACCATCTACATCAGGAAGAGTGAAAACTTCCCCGACATAGCTGAAGCCTAGAGTATGACTGCAACCAGATTTTATTTCATCGACACCTATCAAGCTGTCGCCCACAAAGCCCTGCGACACATGTGCCAAATCTACGAAGAGCCCATTGCCTGTACGCCCATGAGATTCTTTTTGCCCCTGGAGAAGAACCGCCAGCATGGATCGCCTGCGTAGAAGCCCTGCAAGGACAAGAAGACAACCCCACCATGAAGTTCATGACCACCTACCTGCTTGCCCTCAATGAGCATCACGACAAGCAAGCCTCCGAGTTGAGGAAGTGCATCCACCGAGCCAAAAAAGCCGAGATCTCCACCAAGAAGCTCCACGTGTAGTTCGCCGAAGCACATGCCTGAGCAGCCGCCGCAGAAAGCCGGGAGATCGCCATTACCGAAGCCCTGAAGATAGTTGAAGACCGACACGCCCAGGAGTTGAAGAATGTCTACCTCATCACTAGACCCAAGTGAAGGATGTTCGCCATGCACGAACAAGAACCCATGATTCTGGAAGGAATCCCCGTCTACCCTCCAAAGCGAAGAAGATTGGACCTCGAAGCACCACTAGCACCACCACCTACAGAAATCTTAGAGATCAAGCATCTCATCCCTCTCACTCAGCCACTGCCATGAGAAGAAGCAGACCCACACCCCAGCTCAGTTGAAGGACGCCAGGAGTATCAGAGTGAAGCCGCCGCGAATGATGAAGTAGATTAGTGCTCCCCAAGGAGATGTACTCGTAGCTAGCACCTCCACCTACATTGTTGTAATCCTCCCATCATAATTAGAAGCATTGTGTTGGCTCATGATCCCATAAGGTTCATATGACCGCTCTCTCATAAAATCAGCTAAACTGGGTGTGCATAATCGAGACATCATGTACTAAGAAGCCAAGTAAGGGTGATCACAAGATGAAGAATAATCTACACTGAAAGTAATCGGATCTAAGAAGTAGAAGATTTAAGGTTAAATCTTCTAAGTGGGGTAGATCCGGACCCTGATTTAAGAAAAGGAGGAAATCACTAATAAGATAAGGCAAAAACAAGTTGAAAGCAGAAGAGGCAAGTTTTTGGATGAAAAATGGAATCCTAAGAACACTGTGATTGTTGCTCAAAAGAAACAAAACAAGAATATTGGCACCACAAACCCAGAAGATTTGAAGCTCAAGAAGTCTAACAAAAGGGGTGAATCATAAGAAGACTAGATTATGAAGATGGATAGCTCCACAACTCAAAACAAAGGGGTGATATGCAAATTTGGAAATCACCAGAAGACCAAGACCTCTCAAGCAGCTCCATAAATAGAAGAACAAGAAGATGATGGTATACGAAGAACACCAGAAGATCGAATCTTCTAAGTGGGGTAGCCCCCGAAGCTAGAAGAATTGGAATTTCTCGAAGACCAGACAACCAGAAGATAATTCAAGGAGAGGGGTACAGACAGCGAAAACAGATCGAGCAGCTACCATTGGACAAGAAGTATACCTCCTCCAGACAGGATGTGATCCCCAACAAGGTGGTCACTGGGTGGTATTTTCTTATTCAAAGCAAGTGGAAAACGCCCTGGCAAGGCAATAGGGTTATACTCTTTCCAATAGAGTGCTACTCCTTGGTCAACAAGGTGGTACAATAGCAGATCGAGCAACTCTCTAGAGGACAGCACAGTAAGGCAAAAGAAAATCCCTCCCTCTCTAGATTTCTCCCTCCCTCTAGATCTTTCTCTCTCTCTAGGTTTTCTTTCCCTCTCTAGGTTTCCCTCTCTAGTTTATTTGAATCTCGAGGACGAGATTCTTCAAAGTGGGGTAGACCTGTAACACCCGTGTTTTTGCATCATGTTTAAAAACCACTAAAAATTTGAACTTTTTAAAACTTTACAACAAATTAAAACCTTGACCAATTATTTGCCGCAAAACCCTTTTTAAAGAAAATGTTTTCCAAAACCCTTGCATCAAAATCCACCATATGCATTTAGGCTAGAATATTTGGATTGATGGTTTGATTGTTTGAATGCTTCAATGTTTGTGTGTTCGTTTGCCTTCTGGAATTTATTTGCGGCACCAAAAGTTTTTCGTCGAATTTCCAATTCATGCACAATGAATTATTAAAATTCTTCCTTTCGTTTTTCTGGACAATGCATTCTCTTCTTAATTAACTAAGAATTATAAAAGCCATCCCATTATTCTATAAGTTTAATTTTGCTTTCCAATATTCCCTTCTCATTTTACATTTTAGTTAATCTCTATGCATTAGGAAACCAAGAAATGTAAAGTCATTAGTCTTAATCTCTAAGTAGGAAATATACTGTAGTTATACAAGAATATTCGTATTACATTCTTATTTATCTAGGAATTAATAAAGTCGTTAGCATAATATATAATTTCTTAATATTTAGGAATACATCATAATTGTATTACGTTCTTTAATTTTCTAGTAACTAGGAATACTTCATCTATCTCTTATTTACAAAATAAAATAATGCATATATATATATATATATATCTATATCTATATACACATTGTTACATTTTCTGGGAAATAGAAAATCCATCATCTATTATTTACAAGAATAGAAAAGGAACACTCCTCCCCTGTGTGCTCTCTCCCTCCCGAACGGGCACGGCCCAGCCCAGCTTGGCCCAGGCCGGGCAGCACAAGCGCCGTGTTGCCCGCACGCCGCGGGGACTCCGCGTACGCCGCGAAGCCGCTGCCGCGCCCGAGCACGTGAGGCACGCCGTCGTCCCGCGAACCGCTTCTCTCTCTTGTCACTTCCCGCGGCGATCTTATCTGGTCCGGGAAACCCGTCATCCAGCGGAGCGTCGCTGAGCTGGTCGCCGAGAGATATTTCCCTCGCCACCGCCTTGCTCTGCGCCTATAAAAGGCCGGTCATGGCTGCCGTCGACGAGCACCACACCAAGCACGGAGGTTGGAGCTCGAGCTCAGGCACGCCGCAGTTCCGCCTCGACTGCCGCGCTCGCCTTTGTCGCCGAAGCCGCACTCGCCATCGAGCTCGCCCCTGCTTGCCGGAAACGAGGCCGCCGCCGTCGCCCATGCTCTCTCTCCGCTCCACTCTCCCACTGCCGCCGTCGCCCTCCCTCTCTTCTGCTCTGCTTCCCCCTTCCCTTCCCTGCCTTTCTCTGCTCCTTCCGCCCAGAGCCGCCGCCGTCAGGGCTGAAGGCCGCGCCGGAGCCCAGGGCCGTCCGCGCCCCGGCCAGGACCCCGCCGGACGCCTCCGTGCTCTGCCCCTTCTCCTTTCCTCTGCTCTCCCTCCGCCTCGCCTCCCCTGCTTCTCTCCTTCTCTCTATACCGCGCTAGGGCAGAACGCAGCCAAGCAACGCCGCCGCCCGGTGCTCTGCTCCGCCGGCGCCCAACTCCCTCCTCCTCCCCTCTGCCTTGCCCTCTCTCTCTTTCTCTCCCTCACCCTTTCTCTCTCTCTCGTTCTGTCTCTCTGTTCTCTCGCTCGTTGACCGCGTGAATGGGAGATGAGGACGGGCCGACGAGCACAGGCATCCAAGGCCCGACTCCACCACCAACCAAGGCGCGACACGTCAACCCTTCAGGCCCACGCGTCAGCCACTATGGCGTAGGGAAAATGTTAGGCACACACGGGAAACGTACACAGGAGAGTGAAAGGTAAGCCTTTTTAGTTACAGAAAAATTCCCAAAAATTCTAAAATAAACTAGTCACCCTAGAACTTACCTAAATATTTTATACTCATTTTGCATAAAATTCTAGAAATAATTTCCATGTTTCCTTCCATTCGCATTTAGCTAGTTAAACTTTAATAATTTATATCTTCCCGTCTTAATTACAATTTCATGATTCCTTCACTAGAAATCTTTTAAAATGAAACCCTACATATTCAATTGCTTTTCCTAAATTTTGGTGCCCATTTAAATTCTAGATATATACGCTTTTCATTTCTTTTATCTAATAATAACTCATAGTAGCATCTATCACCGTAGTAGTAGCTAGCCCTGTATATTCGCGTATGTGTGTGCACCATGACACATACTCGAATATAACCGTACCCAACCACCTAAAATGAATAGAAACCTATACATACAAGGATATGCCCGGTACCCGGGTATACGCCTATGTATGGCTAACTTTACTTCCCGCCTATTTCTATTGTGACTAAATTGAGGCACATACATATGCATGTGCGTATGTGCCATCAGACTAGCCATCTATGATGACTTAGTCAGGCTTTCTCTTTTAGATTCACAAAATAGTGAACCCTAATAATGTGGTCTGGTTTTTCATCAGACCAACCACCTCCTTTAACCTAGCCCGTAGAAACCCTACCCTATGGATGAAATCCCTTCATCCAAACCTTACTTCAAATTCACATAATAATGATAACCTAGAGAATAACCTATCACCCAATAGGACCAACCCATCTAGGATCATTTCTTTCACCTTGATTGCCTATGCTTGTTTACATGCTTTACTTGTTATTTTCCTTGTTTGTGTTTCTTGCTTGTCGACGCTAGACTGCGTAGGATAGAAGACGTGGAGAGAACCTGATGGAGTCCAGAAGACAGGAGCAAGAGACATAGGAATTGGACAAATATATGATCATCAATGAATGGAGGCAAGTCCTAACACCCACATACCTCTTTCCCCTTCACTCTATATACCATCCCTTAATCACCACCACATTTTGCTAGCCTCCACCATAAACCCACCATACCCCATCTCCACCAATTAATAAACCTAACTTATAATACTTAAATCCTCATTGTAAATTAATGGAATTATGAGCTTGACTATGATAATGTGAATAATGGTGATATGGTAAATAATTACTGTCGGTGCGAGACCCACAGGATACCCCGTGAGGAAGAGAGAAGATCTAGTCTAACTAGAATTCTCCCCATGTAATCTTAGTAGTAGTATTATCCTATAATCCTACTAGAAACTCTCATTGTAAACCGACTAGGACTCTGACCTCCTGACTATATAAAGGAGGATAGGGTTCCTAGAGATGACAACCTCTACAACACAACAACACACAATTAATACAACGCAAGGGCTAACGCCGACTGGACGTAAGGCTATTACTCGACCACAGTCGAGGGCTAGAACCAGGATAAATCGACTGTCTCTTGCGTTCACCGTCGAGTTCCGCATACGCTGAAGCCCGAACAATACTGCCCCGGGTAACCCCATGGCAGGCTATCGGTGGTAAAACATCGACAGCTGGCGCGCCAGGTTGGGGCTTTCGGCGAATTTGCATCCGAGAGCTCGATGGACCTCGACAGCATGATCTTCTCGACGGGATCAACTTTCATCTTCGGCTCATGGATCTGCGAGGCGGACGACAATGGCAAGCTCCAAAGCCATCTCCTCGAAGATTAGAATCACCATGAAGACTATTCTATTTGGCTGACTCACGACAGATCAAATCTCCGGGAAGATTCGTGTGACTCATGATGTCCGATTCAACTCAGTTTCGTGGCTTTATGCATCCGACTCAAATTCGAGCTCGCATCCGAGATAGAGTCTTATCCGAGTTCTTTTGGGAAACCGAGTTCTTTTCCGATGGGGCTTAAGAACGCGGCCCTAACCTATCAAGAATACAACTCGGAGTACACGTAGAATCTTTTCAAGAAGTCAGATCCTTTTCCGCTCGGACTCCACAACACGACAACATCTTATCAGACATGGCCCGAAGGACTCCTCAATCTGGCGCTTAGAATGCCACTGAAGGGAGCTCAGGAAGGTCTCGTACTAACTATAACATCTCAAGACTGCATCGTCCACAGGCCGGGCTCTGTTCCTGAGGATAGCAGTACCCGACTGGTCAACACGACGACAACAACAATTCTACCCTACCAAGAAGGAGACTCGATCTGTGACCTCGAGGCCTCTACTACAGTTATCAGCAACTCTGACAGTGTGGAAACTAACGCCAATAACAGAACAGTTCACGCACGGGAAGTACTTATGGTTCGCCGTCCTCGATCACCATTGGTCCCCCCAGAAGAGTCCAATGTCAGGTCATCGGATGAATCAGAATCCAACATATCACCCTTTGCCCAAGGCTACGATGGTGAGACCGAGAATCAAAAACAAGCTAGAGAAAGAAAAAACAAGCTGAAGCAAGGACGCCAACACCATGCTAGGCAGCGCAAGGAAGCTTGGATCAGATATGAGTCAGAGTTGGCCGAGTATGACAGAAGAAAATCACAACGAGAAGTTGAAGAAAGGCGCACGGCAAGTACGCCCTACGATAAGATCTGAGAAGCATTAGAAGAACTCGGGCGACCTCACATCCCAAATGAAAAACATGAGCAGCTCGGGACTTTCTCGGTCCGGGTACGAGGGCGCATGAAGAAAGGACCCTCAAGACTACCCGCTAGATCAATGACCCATAGGCAAGAAGATCAAAATCAAAGAAAGTCCGCTTTAGAGACTTGGACCAAGTGGAAGTCATAATGAGAAAGTAGAAAGGACCATAGTCGAGCCGAGCCACGGTTGAACAACCAAGAAAGACCGAAGCGAGGCGCTGCCCAAGCAGCCTCCGTAATTACTCTCATCAAAACAACAGTTGGCCAGAAGGAGGTGCTGAATCAGAATTCAAAGAAGCCGAAACGCACGATAGATTCTCCTATTTTGCAAACAGACTTGTGTCAATACGACTACCTCACAAGTTCAAACCGTCCAACCACTCTAAGTATGATGGCAAAACTAAACCAAGGCAGTGGCTCAGGATATATTCGCAATCAATTGAACTATTTGGAGAGACGATGATATCAAGACCCGTTCTTTCCCATGGCCACAGAAACCATGCCTCTCCAATGGTTCGACAAATTGAATCCAGGTTCAATCGAAATTGGGAGGACTTGCAACGAGCTTCTGTGAAAATTTTTGGGGATCATTACACACCCGATCACCCATGCTTGAGTTAAAAGGACTCAAGCGGAAGGGAGGTGAAAGTCTTAGAGATTACTATCGACGATTCGGCGAACTATGAGCTCAAGGGCATGACATCACGAGCGAGAAGTGATTGAAGCTTTCTCTCACGGAATCATGGCTAGGTGGCAATTTCAAGACTTACGCAAAGAAAATCGAGAAACAATGAAGAATTTAGATGAGCAGTGGAAAAAGATGATTCTTTGCAAAAAGAGAAGACACGAGAGGTTCTCGGATAGAAAGCAAGCAGAGACAATTTGGGACAAGCAAAATCATCGAAATAGCGAGACATCAGGAAAGAAAATGTAGACCGAGACAACAATTGTGGCAATGACCGACAAATCAAAGAAGTTTTCCAAACCGGAAGATATGGCGACATCGAAAACATCGTTGCCCATTACACCCTAATGGGAAGCATACCATCGAAATTACTACACCTTCAATGATCGATACACAAGAAAAGATAGTAAGGAAAACACTAAAGAAGACAATCGAGGAAAAAGATGAGGACAACCACAAAGACAAGGGATTTCAAAAATCTAGGGGGACGATGGCAGTGATCTTCTCGAGGCCCTAGATTGCGAAGCAAACATCAAGAAAAATTAGCACTACGAACTATCATGGCGTGAGAACCAAGCTTCTCCAAGATATCTCAATTGGTCACGATATCAATCAATTTTCGAGAGAAGACCAATGGACTAAGCGTGGGAAGCGTGAGGCCATTACCCTTGGTTCTAGATCCAACTATTGCGGTATGTTGTCACCAAAGTACTAATCGGCGGGGAGGCCGGACTCAACATCATCTTTTCGAAGCGCTAAGGAAGATGGGGGCGCAACTCACGGGATGATTACACCAACAAGTACACCTTTTATGGCATAGTACTGAGCAAGGCAGCCATGCCACTTGGACAAATTACTCTACCCATTACTTTTGGAACTCCCTCAAACTACCATCTGAGTTCATCAAGTTTGAGGTTGCGGACTTCGATTCATCATATCATGCAATCCTCGGGCGCCAGGCGCTAGAAAAATTAATGGCAATACCACATTATCCGTACCCTCTCGCTTAAGATGCGGGACCTAACGGTGTCCTTTCTCTTCAAGTGATTTGAAGCGCTTTATCTGCGACGTTCAAGCAATCCAAATCGTAGCCAAAGCACAAAGTCGACAATGGAAGAAAAGAAATAGCCACTATTGCGCGAAATAAGCCAAGAAGAACTAGAATACCGGCTAAAAAGCCCGACATCCTCGCACCACCAAAAGAAGCCGGCGTCAAAGCAAATCGACACAGGCACTTTGGCGATCCCTCCAAAACGACAACCATCGGCGCCCACCTCTCGGCAAAATAAGAACTCGCGCTCACCAACTTTCTTCGGGACAACAAAGATATCTTACAGCTTGGAAGCGGCCGACATGCGGGTGTCCCAAGAGAGTTGGTTGAGCACGAAAATTGATATCAACAAAGCTCCAAGCACTGTAAAGCAATGGCTACGACGATTCTCACACGACAAGAAGGCAGCGATTAAAAAAGAAATCACAAAGCTAATAATAATTTGGATTCATCAGGAGAAATCCTTCATCCAGTTGGCTAGCAAACCCAGTTCTAGTATAGAAAAAGAACACGGACCCGAATGACACATGTGTGTCGACTACACAGATCTCAACAAGCCTTTTTGAAAAGATCCGTTCGAGGCTACCACGCATTGATCGAGATAGTTGATTCAATAGCAGGATCCGCCCTATTATCCTTTCTTGATTGCTATTCGAGTGGTATCACCGAGATCACATTAAAAGAAAGCAAGACGAGCAAGACATCTTTCATCACTCCGTTGGTGCCCTCTTGCTGCTACAAGACCATGTCGTTTGGACTCAAGAATCTGGAGCCACTTACCAAAGAGCTATCCAAGCGTTCCTTGTTGATCGGATCGAAAACGTAGAAGCATACATGGACGACGTGGTGGTAAAAACAAAGAACCGGATACAACGATTGAAGACTTAAAACAAACTTTCGAGAACTTGAAAAGATGGAGGTGGAAATTGAACCCAAACAAGTGTGTATTTGAGTCCCTTCAGGACAACTACTCGGTTTCACAGTGGGTCATCAGCGGAATCGAAGCGGCGCCAAGCAAATTCGAGCCATAACAGAGATGGGCCCACCTCGAAACATCAAAGATGTGCAAAAAGCTAACAGTGCATGGCGGCACTCAATCATTTCATTTCAAGGCTCGGTGAAAAAAGGTTACCTTTCTTTAAACTACTAAAGAAGGCAGACAAGTTCGAGTGACGAGAAGAAGCCAATGAAGCTTTCAAGAAACTTAAGGCATACCTCACATCCTCACCGGTTCTCACACCTCCAAAGAAAGAGCGAAGACATGATGCTATACATTTGGTAACTTCTCACGTGGTCGACCTGACGATAGTCATGGAAAGAAGAAGAAAGCGGCGTATATAAAGTACAACGACCCGTGTACTACATCGGTAATCTTGTCGAATAAAAAATCCGGTACCCACATTGCAAAAACTACTCTCACGCCCTATTGATCACTTCATAAGCTCGCCACTATTTTGAAAGCCATAAGATTACCGTGGTGACAGATTTCCCACTCGGAGACATCTTACACAAGAGAGATGCATGGCGCGCATATCAAAGTGGGCGATTGAACTCGGTGCTCTCAACATCGATTTCACCTGCGGAAAGCAATCAAATCTCAAGCCCTTGCCGATTTTGTTGCCGAGTGGACAGAGATTCAACAACCTATGTCAAATACAATCCTTGACCACTAGAAGATGTACTTTGATGGATCACTCAAGCTAAGCGAGAGCACGGTCTGGGCGTTCTCCTAATCTCCCGGATGGAAAACAACTCAAGTATGTCCTTGAGATATTATGGCAAGCTACAAATA
>CAJGYO010000715.1:0-164722 GCA_904845875.1 Miscanthus lutarioriparius
CGTCCTTGTGCACTATGCGCTTTTCCTTTTCTTTGGCATCCGGTCAGCTTTCGACCCCATGCCTCGTCCTTCGTACCGGACCCCCCTTTCACCCTCCCTTCTTTCTTCTTTTGGGGACACGACCGCCCGCACACCACCCTTGTCGAGTGCACCATCTTATCTCCCTTCCTATATTTCTCCTCCGCTCATTTGCGCAGGGTGCGCACCATGGCCGTGTTTATCCCCACAACATGAACTGTCTGTGTATGCCATTCCCATCGCCTTCACTTCCAGTTTGTTGCGCCTCACCTCCATTCGCCACTATAAGATACCCTTGGTACTTGCTCTCATTCTTCATCCCCATCCCTTCGAACCCGACACAGAGCTACGAGATCCAGTTGTTATTGTGGAGCTAGATTAGTCAGTCTGAGGTGATGGTGTAATCTGAGAAGAAGAAGGATCAGGTTTCGAGGAAGTTCAAGTTCCCTTTGGTTAATTGGTCTTAGGGTTCACGATGTTTGATTTCTCAGTCGACTGTTTTTGGATCTGTTGGACCTACGCCATGATTTGGATAATCATCTTCCTGCTGTTTCTCCATTGTCCTCGTCTATCTCGACTTCTGGATTAAGTCTTGGTTGTATTAGGTTGCTCTGAACCATGTATCTCTAAATCCCTGTGTGGTTTAGTATTCGAAGTCGTGTAATCTTCGATTCTTTTTAGGGGGGTTGGTTGTAACACCTCTGGTGTTACGAGCTCGTTTAGCACCGAGATTTAGGCCTAAGAAAATTTCTGAAATGGTTTTCTCGGATTTTAAAATTCAACTTATATTTAAAAGTGTCACTTTTGGTGAAGTATAATGAACAACAGGTTAATTCATTCTTAGATGTTTTATTTCTATGAGTTAGTATGACGTATGGACTAGTGCGTAAAAATGCCTGATAGCAAATAAATAGCGAATGACTTGTTTATTTGATTCAGCATGAAAAATAATTTTTATAAACAAAATTTGTTAAAAGTAAAATTTGCTAAATAATAAAACCTTAGAGTTTTAGTTATGCTTGTTAATGCATAAAGTTGTTTAGAAAATGAATATTTGGAAGCTAAAATAATATAAAATATAAATAGGAAAAATTGTATCATCAACAAGATATGAACATCGTGAATATATTGGTATGCTTCCACCTCCATGCCTCGACCGCCGACCTCGCCGTCGTCCGTGGCCGGGTCGTCAAGACTCGTCGTGGCCCGCGCCCTCCCCACACCGTTCCATCTCCGCGTCAAACCCCGCGGCACCCCGCCGTGGCCGTGCCATCGCCGCCGATGCGGCTGCCCGCGTGCGTGCGTGGCCAACGTGCCTTGGGCCGCCTTGGTCGTGCTGCCGGTGCCCGCGGGTACGACCAGGTCTGTTGCAGCTCCTGTGCCGTCTGGCCACCGTTCCTCCGGTGGAAATCGGCCGGAGGCAGTCCGACTCTGCTCCTTGCTTCACCCATGGCAGGAGAAGGGGAGAATTGAAGTAGAAGTTTTGTTCAGGGTTCTCAATGTAATTTCCGTGACTCACTTGAATAGTTTTAATGTCCTGGGGGTGGATTAGGTAAAAGTGCAAGGGCTTCAGCGCAATTTGGGTCACCGCCGCTGGACTTCCCCCTCTTGGGCCGGCCTTTTGGGCCGCTCGCCTTGGCCTCCGTGGCCATCGGATTGGCCGACTTGGGCCGTGCTCGGCCCGCTGGGCCGGTCGCGTGCCGCCCGCGCCTAGGCCGCACACGCCGTGCCCCGCTTGGGCCGCCTTGACCGCTGGACCAGGCCGAGCGGGCCGCTGGGCCAATTTGGTGGCCGCTGGCCTTTAGTTTCTAAAGCAATTGCTAAATTAGTTGGGAAATAAACTTGTAAAATCAAAATAAGTTTGTGTAGTTGTCCAAAAATTATAAAACGAATTTTGTTAAGTTTCTAAAATCATGATATATCTAATAGTGTATTTTGTTCGCATAGGTTTGGTATTCTTTTAGGATTTCTCTAATTATTTTCACAGGCTTCATATTGTTAAAATGAGAACTTGTAGGAATTTTTGTGATAAATCGGTGATAGTGTTAGCTTTAAAAATTTTACAGTAAATTACTAATATTATTAGCTGCTCACTGTAATTTTTGTAGCTCCAGAATAATTAGTTTGCTAAATAGATAATGATGCCCTATTTCGAATAAAAATTAATTCGACCGAATAGAATAAAGAAACATCTTGGGTTTGTATAACTAAAACATTTGTTGGGAAATAACGCCTTATTCGACAACATGGATATGTAGCCTAAGTACGGTCGTCGTTAGAACTAGCTCGTTAACTTGAGAGGCGTAAATCGTATATTACAAGTCACAATTACAGTGATTAATTACGTCTGTGCATTGTGTCGCATTACATATCATAATAGGGACGTCGATAGATCGTGGAGTCATCGGAAGTTGCCGGAGAAATGGTGCTTTTGGAGATCATGTCGCCATGATGGAAAGTTAACTTCTGATTAAATCTTACCCAGGCAAGCCCTGGTGCATAACCCCTACTTTTCTGCACTTTAAATTATATTTGTGCATTAAGTTTAAGGAGTTGAATAAAACCCACTTGCATATATACACACACACACATATATATATATATCTTTATCCCATGAGTTTTACTAGTATGACAGGATCGTATAGATTGCTATGCTACAGGACTCCGGTAGAAGTCGAGTGATTGCTTATCACTCGCGAGAGATAGGAAATATATTACTGTATTATTATCACTTGGAAAATATAAATAGTGGAAAGGAAAAATGGTGACCGGGCATGGATATGGTTTAGGTATTGGTGGGTGTAAGAGATTGTGTCCTGCAGCCAACGGGGCATAGCTTGGTTACACTGCTTTCCCTGTCTGTGTCGGTTAAGGACCGACCATTGCACAAGACTCTAGGCAAGTCACAGACTAATTATCCCGAGCACATACTTGGGTATGGGCGCTTGGAAGACTTGTTACTCTCTTGTCATGGGTTCCGGCTCTTTCTGGACCGACTGTCATGGTGGTTTTTGGGTTAGGAGGTGCTTGCACCGCACTGAGTCCGGGACTCAGGGGCGGGGGCTTAGAGTCCTAGTTTGGACGAGGACCTAGACCCCATGATAGGAGGGTAGTGGGTTGGTCCTGCTTGTGCCTTGGGTACAAGCGGGGCGTATGTTTTTGGGATACCCAGCTGGGGACATTGATTCATGAATCGCCAACATTCCGGTACGGCTTGTCGATGGTCTAGCACCATAGTAAGAACTGGAAGATGAAAGATGGAAAAAGGAAATCTGATTGCTTACGACTTGCTTGAAAGTAGCACAGGTGCTTACATAGAATGGTTGGTTAATGAACTAACGTGGCTATTAATAAAAATCGAATATAAGGGCGCACGCTTAGTAATGCTTCCAGCAGATGCAATAAACCCACAAGCTAGAAAGCCTTGCATATCCTT
Organism: Miscanthus lutarioriparius; assembly: GCA_904845875.1. Taxonomy (NCBI): domain Eukaryota; kingdom Viridiplantae; phylum Streptophyta; class Magnoliopsida; order Poales; family Poaceae; genus Miscanthus; species Miscanthus lutarioriparius. The sequence continues at coordinate 3,455 of CAJGYO010000715.1, forward strand.
GGAGTCTTTTCTTTCCTCCTGTCGGGTAAGTCTTGCTGAGTAAAATTGAGTACTCAGGATTTTATTTCCTCCTATTACAGGTGACAGGTGGAGGCTAGAGCTGACCTTTGTGTGTGAATTCCTCCTGGTGGGCTCAGAGAGGATTTCCTTTACACTGCGATCATAGTTTTCATTTATAACTCTCACTAAATGTTTTCTAAATCAAAGTTTTATAATCTATTGTCGTAGTTTATATATCAATATTTCATCATGTCATGAATATATGTTTAATTCCGCTGTAACTCTGTTCACATGTTTATATTTCGCTGTTCAATTAAATTGTTCATAACTCTGATAATATGATTACATTCTGCTGTTATAACAATAAATATTGTACTCTGATGTATATTAAAAGTGATGTAAGAAATTGTTAAGAATGATGTAAGCTTTATTCTCTCATTTGTGATCCTAATGAAAAAATGTGGCTTTTCATGTTCTCCCTTGGGGTGTGCTCGACGGAACCAAGTAATTTAATGTTCTTCCTTGGGTGCTTAGTGTCTAATGGAAGACGAGTACTCCTGGGAGGCACTAGATTAGGCGGTTCTGCCACAGGCGGAACCAAATGGTGGTCGGCATGGCTTGATCCATGATGAAGACCAAAAGCATGACGGCAAAGTTTCGGGGAGAGGCGGTAACCACGGTGGCGTTCATCCTCAACCGCGCGTCCACCAAGGCCCTAAAGGGCAATACGCCGTTCAAGGCTTGGCATGGATGCAAGCCAAATGTGTCCTTCCTTAGGACATTTGGCTGCGTCGGCCATGTGAAGAACACCAAGCCTCACCTTGGCAAGCTGGAAGACAGGAGCACGCCGATGGTGCTCTTGGGCTACAAGGAAGGTACCAAGGAGTACCGGCTCTACGACCCACGCGGAGGCAAGGTGGTTGTCTCGCGCGACGTCGTGTTTTACGAGAAGGCGGCCTGGGACTGGGACAGTTCGGGCACGGGGGAAGATGGCGGCTTCACCGGCACTTTCTTCGTCGAGCACTTGGTCATCCACGGTGGTGCAGACGCTGGAGAGGAGGTGCCGACCACTCCAGCAACAGAACCAAGCACTCCTGGGGCGGTGCCGAGCACTCTGGGAGGGGTGTCGAGCACTCCAAGAGTGGTGCCGAGCAGTCCTGCAGTGGTGCTGACCACTCCAGGATGGGTGCCGAAGGTTCCCGTAGTGGAGCCAAGAGGTCTTGCAGTGGTGCCGATCACTGCAAGATTGGTGCCGAGCACTCCTGCCGTGGTGCCAACCACTCCAGGAGTGGTGATGAGCGGTCGAGTAGTGCCAAGCACTGCAGCCGGGGTGCCGAGCACTCTAGGTGATGTGCCGACCACTCCGGTAGAACAGGGGACTCCATCGACGCCGATCGAGTTTGCCTTACCTCCTAGCGACATCACTGAGTTCGTTGATGCCTTCCACGACGGTGAGGAGGTGTGGTTCCGCAGGTTGGACGACATCGTCGGTGGCATAGGGTCCTTAGGCTTGGCGGGTCGACTGCTCAATGACCTAGAGCTACTTCTTGTCAGTGCAGAGGAACCACCCACATTCGTGCTAGCCGAGCGAGATGCAAATTGGTGACGGGCGATGCTGGAGGAGATGAAGGCGATCGTGGAAAACGAGACTTCGGAGCTCATCGATCCACCTCTAGGATGTCATCCGATCGGCCTAAAGTGGGTGTACAAGGTCAAGTGGGATGACCGCGGTGCCACTATCAAGCACAAGGCGCGCCCGGTCGTCCGAGGCTTTGTCCAGTGCGAGGGCATCGACTTCGTCGAAGTCTTTGCGTCGGTAGCGCGCATGGAGTCTATCCAACAACTGCTGGCTTTGGCAGTAGCGAAGCACTTGGTCATCAACGGTGAGCAGGCGGAGACCGTCTTCGTCAGGCAACCTCCAGGGTTCGCCATCAAGGGAGCGGAGTACAGGGTGCTCCGACTGCGCAAGGTGCTCTACGGGCTACGGCAGGCCCTGCGAGCGTGGAACACCAAGCTTGACGCCACGATGGGTGAGCTTGGGTTCACACGGTGCGCAACCGAGCACACGCTCTACCCGTGGCGACAGGGGAAGGAGGAGCTTGTTGTCGGTGTGTATGTGGACGACTTGATCGTCACTGGCGTGCGTGTGGAGGACATCGACAGCTTCAAGCGCGAGATGGTGGCTTGTTTTCGAATGAGCGATCTCGGTCAGAGCGCATACACCTCGAAGCTGTTGGAGCGGAACGGCATGGCTGAGTGTAAGCCGTGCGTGGAGGAGCGGCTGAAGCTAACGAAGGCTAGCACCGCGGCGAAGGTAGATGCAACACTATACCGGAGCATCGTCAGCGGTCTGCGCTATCTAGTCCACGTGAGGCCGGACATTGCGTTCATCGTGGGCTACGTTAGCCGCTTCATGGAGGATCCCCAAGAGGATCACCGAGCCACGGTGAAGCGGCTACTGCACTATGTCAAGGGGATGGTGGATCAGGTGATCGTCTTCCCCAAGACCAGCAGAAGTGGGCTACAACTCACTGTGTTCAGCGTGCAGACATGGCGGAGGACATCGACGGACGGTGGAGCACCTCTGGCGTGCTCGTCTTCCTCGGGTCGACTCCAATCTCATGGCTGTCGCTAAAACAGAAGGTGGTGGCATTGTCCACGTGCGAGGCAGAGTACGTGGCGGCGACCGCAGCGGCGTGCCAAGCTGTGTGGCTGCGCCGGCTGCTAGACGAGCTGGCCGGTGTGGAAGCTCACCCACCAACACTGATGGTGGACAACCAGCCCGCCATCGCCCTCGCGAAGAATCCGGTTCTCCACGACTGGAGTAAGCGCATCGACGTTAAGTTCCACTTCCTCAGGGACTGTTTTGATGGAGGACAGATCGTCATCGAGTTCGTCGAAACTGGTCGATAACTCGTGGACGTCCTCACCAAGCTGCTCGTCCGTCTTCGGTTCACGGAGCTGAAGAAGATGATAGGCATGGTGGAGGTTTTAGGGTTAGCAGCTGGATTAGGGGAAGAATTGTAAAGTAATTTGTTGCTCTCCCTCTGTATGCGCCGCAGGGGCAGGCGCCGAAAGGGCTCCTCTGCTTCTGCACTGTAGTCGCGGCAGGGGTAGGCGCCGAAAGGCTCCCCTGCCGCACTGTAGCCGCAGCAGGGGCAGACGTCAAAGTCAGCCCTGCTGTCAGATCTAGTCACTGTAGCAGCATGGCAGTCTGGCATGTCTGTGTATTAGGATTAGATGGGTAGAGTTGTATATATAGCTTCCCACTGCAACTCAGTGAATGCAGTTTAGTTTGCCACATCCAGAAGCAGAGCTTTCACCAGCGCTGTGCTTGTGCTGTGTGTGTGCGAGCTGTTCTCAATATTTTCTTCTACCTCTAGCCATAATAAGTGAGTGTGCTGGTAAGCTTGCTGCTTACCTGTACAGAGTAGCAGAGGGAGCAACAAACGCCTATATTCACTATCCAGTCCATAGAATAGAACGTTGGTGGGTACGCTGAACGCCAGGAAAAGCATGAGTGCATGACTACAGAATGAGAGACACAAACCGATTTTAAGTTGGTTGAACGGCAAAATATTGCCGTAAAACTATCTGATAAAAAAACATTTTTTTCCTAGAGAACGAGGGAAAGGGGGTATACATATTCAGACAAGTGCAGAAGACCTTCGTTGACAGGCTCATTTGGCCTACTCTAATGGTGGATTCGATTCCCGGTAAAAGGTCATGGAGAAGAGAATAATTGGGTTCAGTTTTGCATCTGTTTTCTTCTCTTTCCTTTTCACAGAAATAAATTTTTAATAAGTAGATACCTGTTCCTATTTTAGATTTTCTTCTCTCCTTTCTTCTCACATAAATAATTTTTTTAATAAATAGGAACCAGTTTCTATTTCAGTATTTTGGGTTCAGTTTCTCCCTAAGAATTAGGTTCGGTTGCTCTCCAGTGATGAGGAATCGATTTATGAGCTCTCAAGTCAGCGTAAGGTGCGGCCACTGAAGAAGGCCTTATATGCACTTTATTGGAATGATGTGAATTTTGGTTGTTTCCCTACTGTTGTTGGGACTGTTTGGAACTAGTCGACAAATTCCACTGTAGAGAAGATCTCCACAAAAATCTCATTTTTGGAGTATTTGTTTTAGGTGCTCTTATAACTCCACATTTTTATCTTTGAACAAAGTTTGTGAAGCGACACCTATATATTTGGCTGAAAAACATGAAGCCAAACTAAAAACATGAAGCGGAGCAATCTCAAACAGGCTCTGTAAGTACAACAATACCTAGGCATAAAGTATCGGACAAAAATCTATGGATCACATTGAAATAGAACATGTTGCAAACATGTATTAGCAAAATTAGTGGGCAATGCAAAGCTAACCGGATAGCTATCATTTGTGTTGGTGGTCTATGTAAAAACATAGATCAAATGAGTACCGAGTTTCAAATCACATAGGTCACATACATCATGCAAAATTTAGCCACGAAGAACTTGGATCTTAAGTTGCCCTAAGTAGAGAAACGACTTTTGATCCACTTCGAAATTTGGTTTTAGTTCCGGTATTTTTCACGTCCGGGACTAAAGAAACCTTTAGTCCCGGTTAGTAGCTCCAACCGCGACTAAAGGTCCCTGCCCAATGACTACTGCCGCAGGCTTTTGCTGCAGGTGACCGTCTCGGTTGGAGCTACCAACCGGGACTAAAGGTTAACTTTTACTCCCGGTTGGTCCCTCCAACCGGGAGTAAAAGTCTACTCCCAGCGGGAGGCTCCGTTCGGGACTAGAAAGGGACCTTTAGTCCCGGTTACTGTCACCAATCGGGATTAAAGGTCCTCTCCTATATACCCCTTCTTCCTCCCCGAGCCCGAGCCACTTCGAGCTCAATGTTCTTGTTTCATCGCCGGCCTCTCTTCTTCCTCATCGCCGGTAATCATAAGATTTCTTTGATTCCTCCATCGATTCTTCGGTTCTAAAGGTTACCAACTTTATACTCTCATGTTTCATCAGTAGCCTATCTCATTTTGTGGACTAGATATATGTGGTTTTTTATGGTGGATTTTTTTTATTTGTAAGCCATTTAAGCTCAAAATCACTTTAAAGTTTTTATATTTGGATGAAGGAAGGTTAAAGTTGTTATTCAAAACTAGTATTCAGCTTTCATTTCTAGCATGCATAGCACACTTCATGGTTTAGAGATATAGAGAATTTTAGAGTTTTTTAATTTTATTTGTTTATAAAATGAGAAATTTATATTATATTAAAAATGAGTATAGAGAGTAGATGGCAACTGCTTCCGGGTCCTCGGCCTCTCATCGGGTTCCAAAGCGACTGAGGCCGGACCTCCCTCTCATTGTATGCAGCAAGTGTGAGGAGAACATTATGATGGAGTACCGGGTGAGAAAGGAGTGTCCCAACAAAGGCCGTATCTTCTACAAGTGTCCAGATCGCAATATGAGTTATTTTGTCGCATTTGATGATTATGGTTAATTTATACTTATTTTCATGATGATTGTGATTAAAGTTCTAATTTTTTGTTTTAATTTCGGTGGGATAGCATTGGGTGTTCAGGCTGGTACTGGGAGGAAGAGTATGTTGAACACGTGCAAAACTCTCTTGCACAGGCGGCTACGGCGGCCGATGAGGCAGTGATCCTGCGGAAGAAGCCCATAGATGTTGAACAAACGCATGATCTGTCTGTTTTAGTTGGGATTGGTTGCGAAATCCTTGTGCTGCTGAAGTGCATTTTAGCTTTAGTTTTTTAGTGGTAGTTGGGATTGTCTACATTGTAGCGAGACTTTCATAAATTAATACCTTGTGTGGTGGCATGCATGTCATATAATTAACTAATTATGTTCTAGGTTTTAATATGGTATGTATGTCATGTAATGCAGATGAGCCAGCATTGGATGTACAATCTTGCTGATCGCTGCCCCCACGAGTTCATTGAGGGCGTGCATTCTTTCTTACGTGTGACCGAGGCAAACAAACGCGATGGTTTCATGTGCTGCCCATGTGCCATATGTAAGAATTTGAAGGAATATGCTAGCTCAAGGAGTCTTCATTCACACTTATTGAAGTCGAGTTTCATGCCAAACTATATTTGTTGGACGAAGCACGGAGAAACCGGGGTTGTAATGGAAGAAGGTGAAGAAGAACAATGGGACGATGATGACATTATTGCTGAATATGGTGCCTTCAATGATACTGCAATGGGGGAAGCTAAAGAAGAGGTATGGGCAGAAGATGAGCCCGCTGATGATCTTGGTCAGGCCATTCATGACGCACAAAGAGAATGCAAAAGTGAAAAGGAGAAGATCAAGTTCGAGCGCATGCTAGAGGATCACAAGAAATTGCTATACCCAACTTGTGATGCGGGGCAGAAAAAATTGGGTACCACACTGGAATTGCTGTAATGGAAGGCAAAGAATGGTGTATCTGACAAGGGATTTTGGGAGTTACTGAAAATCCAAAAGAAGATGCTTCCAAAGGATAACGAATTGCCCGCCACTACGTACCAAGCAAAACAGGTAGTTTGCCCTTTGGGATTAGAAATCCAGAAGATATATGCATGTCCTAATGACTACATCCTCTACCGTGGCGAGGAGTACAAGAAGTTAGATGCATGCCCGGTATGTCATGCATCGCAGTATAAGATCAGGCGAGATGACCCTGGTGATGTTGGGGGCGAACGTCCCACGAAGAAAATCCCTGCCAAGATTATGAGGTATGGTCCTATAATACCACGCTTGAAACGCCTGTTCAGAAACAAAGACCATGCAAAGTTGTTGCGATGGCACAAAGAAGACCGTAAGGTAGATAATACGTTGAGACACCCTGCTGATGGGTCCCAGTGGAGAGCAATCGATAGAGAATTCCCGGAGTTTGCAAATGATGCAAGAAACTTAAGGTTTGCTTTAAGTACGGATGGTATGAATCCTTTCGGGGAGCAGAGCAGTAGTCATAGCGCTTGGCCTATTACTCTATGTATCTACAACCTTCCTCCCTGGTTATGCATGAAGCGTAAGTTTATTATGATGCCAGTGCTCATCTAAGGCCCAAGGCAACCTGGCAACGATATCGATGTGTACCTGAGGCCACTAGTTGAAGAACTTCTACTTTTGTGAAACAGACCAGGTGTACGTGTGTGGGATGAGCACAAATAGGAGCACTTTGACATGCGAGCATTGTTGTTCGTAACAATCAATAATTGGCCTGCTCTAAGTAATCTTTCGGGACAATCAAACAAGGGATATAATGCATGCACGCACTATTTCGATGACATTAAAGGTATATTCTTGAAAAAAATGTCAAAAGGTCGTGTACCTTGGCCATCGTCGATTTCTTCCTGCGAATCACCCCCTAAGAAAGAAAGGCAAGCATTTTAAAGGTAAGGCAGACCACCAGACCAAGCCGGGCAACCGAACTGGTGAGGATGTACTCAATATGGTCAAGGATGTGAAAGTAGTATTTGGAAAGGCACATGGCAGCAAACCTGTTTCGAACGACGCCGACGGCCACGCACCCATGTGGAAGAAGTCCATATTTTGGGAGCTACCCTATTGGCAAGTCCTAGAGGTTCGTAGAGCAATCAACGTGATGCACCTGATGAAGAATCTTTGTGTGAACCTGCTAGGCTTCATGGGTGTGTATGGGAAGCCTAAGGACACACTTGAAGCACAACAGGACGCCGACGGTCACGCACTCATGTGGAAGAAGAAGTCCATATTTTGGGAGCTACCCTATTGGCAAGTCCTAGAGGTCCGTAGCGCGATCGACGTGATGCACCTGATGAAGAATCTTTGTGTGAACCTGCTAGGCTTCATGGGTGTGTATGGGAAGCCTAAGGACACACTTGAAGCACAAAAGAATGAGACAACCTGTATCCAGAGAAGACAGATGATGGACGTCATTACTTAAGTCCTGCCAGCTACACTCTTAGCAAAGAAGAGATGGAGAGCATGTTTGAATGCCTAGCAAGCATCAAGATACCATCTGGATTCTCCTCGAATATAAAGGGTATAATAAATGTGCCGGAGAAGAAATTCCTAAACTTAAAGTCCCATGACTGCCACGTGCTCATGACGCAATTGCTTCCAGTTGCATTAAGAGGAATTCTACCTCCAAATGTACGTCTAGCCACCGTGAAGCTATTTGCATTCCTCAATGCAATTTCTCAGAAGGCAATCGATGCAATGGATCTAGCTAAACTACAGAATGATGTGGTTCAATGTCTTGTCAGCTTTGAGTTGGTGTTCCCTCCTTCCTTCTTTAAGATCATGACACACCTTCTAGTTCACCTGGTTAAGGAGATTAACATTCTCGGTCCTGTGTTCCTGCACAACATGTTCTCCTTTGAGAGGTTCATGGGAGTCCTAAAGAAATATGTTCACAACCATGCTCGGCCAGGAGGAAGCATCGCCAAGGGCTATGGAACAGAGGAGGTCATTGAGTTTTGTGTTGACTTTATTCCCGACCTTGACCCGATTGGTGTTCCTGAATCGCGACACGAGGGGAGACTAAGTGGAAAGGGGACACTAGGGAAGAAACCATATATTGGTACGCATGACAATTATTTTAATAAAGCACACTACACAGTTCTGCAAAACTCCTCCTTGGTGGATCCGTATATCGAGATACATAAAGAGTTGCTCCGATCCGAGTTTCGAGGAAGTGCAGAAGCTTGGATTACGCAGCGTCAAAGACATGGAAACTTTCAGCGACTGGTTGCGAAAAGAATGTCAGGGTGATGAGAGTATTGATGAGCAACTGTATTTGTTGGCTAGGCAGCCATCGTGGCATATCCTCACATACAAAGGGTACGAGATAAATGGGAATACATTTTACACAGTAGCCCAAAATAAAAGGAGCACCAACCAAAACAGTGGTGTCCGCATAGATGCCACCGACCCTAATGGAAATAAGCAAACATATTATGGCCGCATAGAGGAGATATGGGAACTAAACTATGCACCTACTTTTAAGGTACCTTTGTTCAAGTGCCAATGGGTAAAGGCGACTGGAGGCGGGGTAGCAGTCGACAACCAGTATGGAATGACAACCGTGGACCTCAACAATATTGGGTACAAAGACGAACCGTTCGTCCTTGCCAAGGATGTGAATCAGGTGTTCTATGTCAAGGACATGTCTACAAAACCGAAGAGAGGGAAAAACAACAACGACCCAATCAATGAGCCAAAGCGCCACATAGTTCTTTCAGGGAAGAGAAACATCGTCGAAATTGAAGACAAGTCAGACATACCAGAAGATTATAAAAATGATGACTGAATTCCACCCTTCACAGTGAACAAAGACCCAAGCATCTAGCTAAATGATGAGGACACTCCATGGTTACGGCGCGATCATAACCAAGGGATATACGTTAAGAAGAAGTTCACTACTGTGCCCGCTTGATATATATAGTGATGTTTAATAGTGTGTATTAGAGGTAGTATGTAATAATTGTGAATTCAGAGATGTTTATTAGGTGTTTCCTTTTTTTCTACGTTCAGATTAAATTTGTGCTTGATGGTGGGATTTCCATGTCGCTTTTGGACAATGAGTGATGAAAAAATGAAAAGATTTACGTTAAAATGATGTGAAAACAAATTTCCAATCGAAAATAAAAGTTTTAATGATTTAAATTAAACACTACATTTTTGCATTAACGAAATAGTAATTAATAATGACATTATGTTTCAATATTTATAAGAAAAAACAAAAAACTTTAGGTCACACAATTTTCCTGTGTGCAATAAAGCAAAAGTAAATCTATATTCTTTTAAAATAATTTTATGCCTTGTATTTAATTTACTGTGCAATTAACAAGACTTTAACATTTTATAGAAAGAAATATATAAAAAAACAAATGGAGCTTGAAACGGGCGGAAAGTGAAACTGCAGCCCAACTTTAGTCCCGGGTAGATCTACCACCCGGGACTAAAGGTGAGCTGTATTTTTTGTGGCCCACCAAAATACACCTTTAGTCCCGGCTCGGAATACCAACCAGGACTAAAGGTAACCTTTAGTCCCGGCTGGTATTACCAGCCGGGACAAAAGGTCTTTTCGTCCTGGACATTTACAAGAGCCGGGACTAAATATCCCTCCCCTATATAAGGCGGTCGTTTCTTCTTCCTCCTCACTCTTCGTCTTCGTCGCCCATCGCCACTGCCGCCGCCGCCGCCCTCGTCACCGTCGCCCGTGGCCACCTCATCGCCCTTGACCTCGCCGCCGTCGGACCCGACGCCGATCTTCTCCTTCCCGACCTCCGACGTGCTCTTCGACTATGCGTGGTCCAAGTCCCATGACTCCCTCTACGCCGCCGCCTCCGGGGATGGCTCCATGCACCTCTTCGACGCCGCGTGGCTCCCGCTGCCGCAGAACCCCGTGCGCCTCCTCCGCGAGCACGCGCGGGAGGTGCATGGCCTCGACTGGAACCCCAACGCCGGCCGCCCCAACGCCGGCTACCCCGCGCGCCACAAACGCCGCCGGCCCCAACGTACTATGTATTGATATATATAAATTTGTTATATATATATATTAGAGAGTTATAAATTTGTATTATTATATATATATTTGTTATACATACATATTAGAGAGTTATAAATTTGTATTGTTATATATATATATATATTTGTTATACATATTAGAGAGTTTTAAATTTATATTGTTATATATATAAATTTGTTATATATATCACTTGCCAATAAATATTTATAGAAAATAAGAAATCAAAGTTATGCTTTGGAGGCTTGAATTTCGAGTGTAGTTATTTAATTAATTTTAAGCACATGACTTGATCCATTTTATAGATATATGGTTTTTATTTTTTATAGATATATCTAGTGGTGTAAAAGCTAGATGGCTTCCCCGAGAGACAACATGGATGAAGAAATGATGGATATTATCAACACCGGCACTCAATTTGCCGATGGTGACCAGCAGGATATAGATGACGGGAGTCTATACCTGGCTCTTGAAAATAAGCAAGAAAATATTGTGCAAGAAAATACTGGCGAGGTATATATATTTATATATATATATATTTGAATATTATATATATATATTTGAATATCTATCATCTATTATGTGTACACATGATATTTATTTATTCTTTTTTTTGTACGTAGCCCTCTGGATCGACGACCACAACGACGAAAAGCAAAAATATTCGAGGCCCGAAAAAGCCATTGGAGGGGCGCTACATAATATCGGAATTTAATATCGAGACAGGCGAACCACTTGGTCCACATGCAAGGAAATTCGTGCAACACTATAGGTACCTTGTAAGGGATAGACTTCCGATCAGTGCCCATGAATGGAAGCAAAAGATCAACGAGCCTCATGTTAGTTTTGTCTCTGATCTTGATAAGAATTTAATTTGGGATGATATCCTTTGGAAGCGGATGATTATGATGATATCAACGATGATGAATTGAAGGAGCTAGTTCGAAAGTGGGCTATGAAGAAGATGGCCACACAATTTCAGGCTTGGAAGAAATCCCTATACACGAAATACGTCAAGAAGAACCTAACGCCCAATTTCAATACTAGGGGCCCGCTCGCGAAGTTGAGGCCCTACTGGAATGATTTTGTACAGTACAAGACATCGGAAGAGGGTGAGGAACGAGTGAGAAGGAACCAAGAGAATGCCCGATAGAAGGTATACCACCATGGCATGGGATCAGGTGGCTACGCGACTGCCATTCCCAAATGGGAAAAAATGGAAGCAGACATTCTTGCCATGGGTATCACACCAGAATCACTCAATTGGCCAAAACTTAGACTTACTGGATGTTGATTTTGAGGACCTGGTTCGGTTTTACGAGGATACTGGTTTGGACCTTGCTCAAGTGCTCGCTGAAGGACCATTAGCTCCAAAAGTGGATCCTTGGAAGAAATTTGAACATGGAAAGAGTCTATACAACCCTGAGGCCTTAGGTGAACTGGGTACGCAAATGTACCTGCTAAACAAGTGGTACATGGCGGCATGTGAACGGGGAGAGACCTTTGTTTCTGTCAGAGTTAGAAACCAATATTACTTCCATGGCGATGACGTTATATATGTCGAGTTTTTAAATTACACCAACTATGCCACCTGGACTCTCTCGACAAAAGTCTCATTAGCTGCTATTGTCTGTAAGTGTTATTATTTTCTACTATTAAAGTGTATATATATAAAGCTACATGTATATATAAATATTATATATCCTCACACTATATTTTTATAAATGCAGCTATGAGACGACAGAACTCAGAAAGAGAAAGGATAATGATGTTGGTTTCGTTGATCCAAATGTCTTATTCAAACACCCTAATCCCCCGCCTGAATGGAAAGCTGAACTCGAGAAAAATCTCATAAGGTTCTTAGTGAACCAACAAAACAAGGACATACTATTTCCCTACAACTTCAAGTGATTGTTAAATAATTAATGTCGATCATATGGATATTTGTTCAATTATTTGCTTACTAGCTAAGCTATCTCCCATATATATATATGTTGACTCTAGTTAATGCCAATCATATTTGTGTATAAAAACATATGCAGCAATCACTGGATATTGATGGTCATCAATATGGCCAATAGTCGGTTGAGCATCTTAAACTCGTTAAAAAAAGAGCAAACAGAGTACCAAGACATGATAGATATTATCCGAGGGTACTTTGGTCTCTCTAGCAACTATATATACCCCGATCTCTTAACTGCAACAATTATTAAAGGCCAAATTAATTTTTTATTTTATTGGGCGTAGTGTTTGGAAAAGTTTCATTGAGGAACACCACATGAAACATTGCAAAGCGCCACTAGATGTAATCGCACACAAAGTAAGTACTAGCTACATATATATATATATATATATAATTCAATTAACACCATGCATGTTTTCAATTCACCGGATCTTTTTTCTCGTAAAAGTGGGTTCTGAGGCAAGAACAGGGGACCAACTACTGCGGATACTATGTTTGCGAGTTCATCATGGCGTACTAAAAAAGAACTCCTGAAGAGATCCTCAAAGTACGTTATATAAATATATTCATATATTCACAATTTCTTTTATTGCTCATATATATAAGTAATCATGTGACCAACACACATATATATGTTAATACTTTTCCTTTAACTTTTATTGAAGACTCTATGGTTGAAGGAAAAAGTCATACGATGTGACCAACTGAAAGCAATTCAAGAGACCATAGCAGTATTTCTTAATGATCAGGTCTTAAACCCCGCCGGCGAGTTCTACAATGACATGAACGAAACATGTAAGCCAAACCAGATGAAGTGAATTTGTTATCCCAAGGATATGATAGAATATACAATGCAAGCTTTATTTGTAATATATATATATTATATGTACATAAAATAAATTTACAATATATGTATATGCATGTAATATATACGTTAGTTCATACTTTAGTTTGCACAAAATGTTTGAACATTATAAGCGTGTAGAATACGTATATTATTAGCAGCGTAGAATGCATATTCGAAAACCAAAACGAATCATCAATTAAAAATAGAAACAAAAAAAAAGAAAAAAAGAAAACCTTTAGTCCCGGTTGGTAATACCAACCGGGACTAAAGGGCCGGCCCACGTGGCCAGGTCGGGAGGCCTCTTTAGCCCTGGTTGGTATTACCAACCGACCTTTAGTCCCGGGCGAGAAACCGGGACTAAAGGAGGGGCCCTTTAGTCCCGGATTCGTTCTCCCGGTTGGGAAACCGGGACTGAAGGGATTTTCCAACCGGGAGTACAGCTTGTTTCTGTACTTGCCACCCCATTGTTGATCCCCTGGCCGTGCACACTCGCTCCCCCTACTTCACTCGGGCTAGACGATTCGCCCAATGCTTGTCATTGCTAGCCTAGACGCGCACTCGTCCAACGTATCGCTTGGCTCGCCGCCTTCGCCTAATCAGCTAGGGATAGGGAGGAGAAGTTGGATGGGGCAAGTATAGGAAAATGAGGAGAGAATATGCAGAGAAAATAATGTTGTATTAGGAGTCCGCCCCTTTAGTAAGTCTAATAAGGGCGCAAATGCCAATTCCTATAAAGCCAGAGCCAATTATACACATATTGTACTTAGAAAACAAATAGAATGTAATAGAAGTAGTAATGAAGGGATAAAGTTTTAATTTTTTAAAAAGAGTTTTGGAGCTCATGCCCCAGTCTTTCAACTAAATCCAAAAGACAGAAGGGTCATTACACCGTATAGGATGATAGCTCATCAAAGCTCAACAGAAGAACCATATGACCCCTGAAAAAGAGAAACTAAAGAACCTTACATCAATCCCATGCTATTGTTAACAACCTTCCACCACAAATCCTGAAGACGTTGACCACTTGTCTCCAGACTCTTCATCTTTCCCTTCATAGAAATTTTGATCCTCCCATACTGCATAGAACTAAGACATCTCCAAGAGATCTTGCTTCAGTTGTGCAACCACAAGACCCTTCTTGCTGAAGACTTATCTCCTAAAAAATGGACTTCAACAGCTCTTCCTTTTCTAGTGGGCACAAAATTATCTAATTCTGTAGAAGCCCAACAATCCTGTTTAGTAGCATCTCCATGTTTTTTCATGCAGTTTTCTGAAAATAAATCTCATTCCTGAGTTTCCAAATACCCCATAAAACTACAAAAGTAATAATATTCAGAGTGCCATGTTTTTTATTGCTAAGCCAAACTTTTCTATCTCTATCAGGTTATCTCCTACTTTCACATTAACAACATTATAGATCATACACCAACACTACTTTGCTACAACGCAATCAAAAAAGACATGTTGCACAGAATCAGACTTAGAGCAAAAATTACAACTACTATCGTCCACTCTCTTCTTTTTGCCAGATTATCTCTAGTTAAAACTTTATTATTAGAGATTAACCAGATAAAGAAGTGCACTCTAGGTGGGATTTTGATCTTCCATAAAGCCGACAAATGAACAATTTTAATACCTCTAAAATTAATAACTTTGTAAAGAGACTATGAAGAGAATATTCAGCTGGAAGAAAGCTACCATATTAGAGCTTCTTCTTCCTTAGTCAGCTTAATGGTGGAAACTAACTCAACTATTTCAAGCCAAGTTATCTACAAAAACTATTTCAAGCCAAGTATTAAACAACTCCTCATTTACTGTTCTCTTAAAAGTGCATTTCAAACTTTTCCCATCCCAAAGCTCTGCTATAAAGCCATTTTTCTCAATGACCATTCTATATAGTGGCCAATACTGAACTACAAGACTTGAACAACCTAACCAATCTTCTCACAGCCTGGCTTTTCCCCCGTTACCTACTTTCCATCAATATCCCATTTTAGCCGCTTGGTATGCCCACATAAAACCATTAAAGAAACTAGAAACCCCTACTGATTTTGGTAGAAACACATTAGGTTTATTAGGCCTGTCTCAGTAGAGAGTTTCATTGCGCTGTTTCCAAGACTGCCATGTTATATAGAATAAAATAAAACTTGGATGAAACACCCACCCTCAATGCAAAGTTTCATTCTTGGGTTTCATAGGCATTTAATTCTAAGACTTATAGAGAGTTGGTAATCGTGTCGAGAGAGTTTCATCACATGAAACTTATTTTTTCTCTCTCTTCATTAAAACATTGCCATGTCATAAAAAAAATATGGCAGGCTATTAAATGCAAATAAAACTCTTATAAAACTCCCATTGAGACTGACCTTAGTATCAAACTTAGAATCTTTAACTCTTTCTAGAGTTTATCCTTGTCTTCGTTATAACTTTTAGCCAAGAAGCTAGAAGGCAAATATTCAAATCTCTTAGGTGTGGAATACCTAGACCCCCATAACTTTACACATTGACACTAACTCAAAATTTGCTAGATGATACTTATGGCTATTTTCAAAGTCATTCCACAGATAATTAGCCATATGGGTGTTTAGCGGTCTGATCGCCCATTTGGAGTTGATAAAAGAGAGCAGATATACTAGAATACTATCTAAGCACGTTTTACTTAACATCATAACATGGCTCTAGCAGCCAAGGATACAAGCTTCCCCTCCAACCTGGAAATTGTGATGCCATGACTTATCAGCTAGAATCTACAGTATTTTTCTCTCATAACAAAATAGCTTCAGCCGGCTTATCAGTCGGCTTTAATACCAGTCGAACAGGCCCTTGAAGGAAATTCAACCACTTTTGTTTCACATGCCGTTGTTCAAGGCATGCATTGCATGGTGGGGTCAGGCTTGCTTTCCATGGCAAGTGGAGAACATGAACATGGTGTTACACGTTAGTTGAATCGCAATCTTGGGATTGGACCGCTCCATTGGTTAAGCTCATCTACCGCGGCCAAAAAAAAAAAATTGGAGATGCGTAGATGAGTCTCGTCTTCACAGTTTGACGCAAACAATCCCCTGTTCAAACTCGAAAGCATTTAGGAGCTAGCTTTAAATAAACAACAAAGCAGATTCAGGAGGCATGTAAATTAAAGAATCCCTCAGAAAACCGGGCCTTGTTTAGTTCCTTCCCTAAAGTTTATTCTCTATCTCATCGGATGTTTAACACAAGCATAGAGTATTAAATATAGATTAAAAAATAACTAATTATATAGATTGCGACTAATTTACTAGATGAATTTTTAAGCCTAATTAGTCTATGATTTGACAATGTAATTAGTCTATGATTCTAGCCTGGCTAGCTTTTTTAGCCAGGCTAGACTTAGCTAGGTAGATACAGGCCAATAGGCACTTGTTTGGTTGGAGTGATTGCTTAAGCCTAGCTAAGTTTGGGTGTGTTTGGTTAGTTGGTTTTGCTTGAATAGAATCACCTCCTCTTTCATATGGTAAAGTTACCCCCGTGAGGCATTTCATCGAACATGTGCCGTGTGGTGGTGACGCAGCTCCGGCAGATGGAAAAGCATTGCGCCGGCGGTGGTGACGCAGCCCTCGGCCGTAGCAAGCACACCCTGCGCAAGCACCGTCGAAACCCCCAGCCGTCCTCGTGAGAGCTCCGTCGTCGTGAGACCTCCGCATGAGCTGCGCGACACCACCTTCGTCGCCCGTGATTCTCCATCCTCCACCGGCGACACGTAGCTCGCCTTCCTCCGCCATCATCCACCTCTACCCATATGTTTGGCTCCGGGGCCCCGCCGCCCAACGGCGGAGCTACTTGGGGGCCATAGTGGGCCATGGCCCCCCCTTGGTTCTGGAAATTTTCTAAAGTCCATATACTGTTTAGAGGGAATAGAAATACAAATACAAGGCCATGACTTGATAATAGTGCAGAGTCATGGCAGCTAGCAAGCAATCAGTCCATCCATAGGCATGGCAAACAACGCAATCCACATTCAGTCTCCATTTCTCCCTTCTGCTTTTCTTCGTCAGAGTGGCAGTGTCTCCGTGGCTATACATCTCTCACCGCAGATGGCTCTGCACTTGGCATGCCACAACAGAGCTCTTGCCAGCCTACAAAGCTCTTGGACTGCCGCAAGGTGTCTTGTTATTCAGCACATGCTTGCAAAATGCCCCCCTTGCTTGGGCTGCACGCTCCGCCATTGCCGCCACCGATGTGCAGCTCGCCTTCCTCCGCAACTGGACACGCTCCCACGTTCCTCTGGGAGGGCGTCGCCGGTGCCAACCGCACCCAGCGGGACCACTTCCCACGCCTCGTGTTGGGGGGCTCACCAACCCGGCGCACAAGGAGCAGCTAGAGGCCCGCGTCGCGCGCATGAAGGAGGACCCCACGCTCAAGCCCATCCTCGAGTCCGGCAGCCCCGCCGCCATGAAGAAGTGAGTGAGCTACCGGCGGTGGTCGGTGGTGGCCCGTCCGGCGAGGCTGGCGACGTGGAGCACGCCGAGGCGGAGGACGATGCTGGGGAGGAAGGCGAGCATGACGAGCACCACGGCGAGCACCAGGCTCCGGCGGTGATGGGCCCAGGAACGAGAGGCGAGCACGGTCTCCGTCGAGTCAGCGAGCACGACGAGCACCATGGTGAGCACCGTGGGGAGGAGCATCGGCGGGGAGGAGCACGGGAAGAGCACCGGCGGGGCGGAGGAGCATCGCTGCCGGACGAGAGCGAGGTGACCGAGCAGTGATGAGAAACGAGCACGGGGCTGGCTCAGGCCTGGCTCAAGGAGAACGGCCGATTTGGGCGTTCGATCCTGGCTAGGCTCCAGCAGTACGGATGGCCAGCCCTAGCCTGGCTCCAGCCCACTTCCAGGCCAGGCCAAAGTTGGCTCTAGGGAGCAAGTTAGGGATTGGCCACCCAACTAAACACACCCTATATGTATGGTAGATTCTAGCTATACCCAATCTCTAATTAGTAGTAGTATAACATATGAACCCGAAACACTACTCTGATCCTTCCATTTCAAAATCTATGGCGTATTAGAATTCACCAAAGTCAAACATTGCGAACTTTAACTATTAATTTGTCAAAATATATGTATGTTTATTTAGTATATTTAACATGTTTTTAAATTTTAATAGCATATTGGTGAGCATAATTGATAATATATTTATTAAATTCTAAGGATACTCTTAATGCAGAAACTACAGTAGTCTCAATATGGATTAATTGTATTGCCAAGTAAACAATTTGCTAATATGACAAGTAATTTATTAAAGAGAGAGAGAGAAAGCGGAAATGAGAAAACTCTTTCTTAATCAAAAATTGAGTCTATGAGTATATCACAAGGGCTAAAGAAAATTCGTGCGACGCGTTTGGGGAGGTCAACATCATTTCCATCCTTTTTGTTCGATCTCGTACCCCCGCGCCGTCCCCCGCTGCCACAAAATCTCTCCTCCCCTCTAGGGCACGCTCGTCCGACCCCGCCCTCTCCCCTAGCGTGCTCGTCTGTCCCCGCCCCACCTTGCATGTGCCCTTGTCAGGGAGTCTTGCAACTCGTCTTTCCCGCTGCTAGGACGTTGTCGCCGCCGCCAAAATTCCCAGGTCGCGTGCTTTCTTTCGACCCCACCCCTCTTGCCCTCTTGTTAATCTCGTTTTTGCTTTTGTGGAGTTGCTGTGGACATCGGAGTTCCTTCTTTTGTTTTGTCTTGTGGTTTCTATTTCTTTTCAAAAATATTGTTTTTGAGACCCAGTTTGGGATGTAGATCCTGTTCGCTTAGCTCATCAGCCGTACTTTTTCAGCGAAGTAACAATGTTTTTCTCTCACAACAAATTAGCGAACAGTACTTTTCAGCCTGACTTTTCAGCAAAGCGAACAGGGCCGTATGCTCACATGGTAATCAGGATGAGCTACAGGATGCTTGGTATAGCTGATCTACTTTGATTGTGTTGCATATTAAATTTCTTTTCCTTAGAAACTACTCTTAGGAATTATACCTTAGGGATGGAATAGATGAAATATTTTGAACAAACTCTTGCAACATACGTGTATAACCATTGCAACGTGTACAACATCCGAAAACTACCATTGCAGCATCCATATGAAACATCTGAAACATTCCTCTGAAACATCTGAAACACTTCAAACATGCGTTTTGCAACATAGGAAAAGCTAGGGCCGGTCGATTCTAGGCATCGGAGTGGGAGCCGGCGGCGAGCGGCAGCGCGCGAGCACCAGCAGCACCAGCACCAGCGGCGTTGCCCGAGCACCACCATCGTCAGCACCACTAGCCGATAGGCGGCGCGCGCAATGGGTGGGAGCAGGCTACGCGTGCGACGGGAGGGAGGGAGCGAGGCGGAGTGGGGCGGCAGCAGTGAGCGTGTAGTCGGGCAGGGGCGCGCGGCGCATGATGTGGACAGGCGACACAGGTTTAGACGCGCGACGTGCAGCGCAGGTGAGCGGCACGAGTGGGTCGATCCGTCCGTCCATCTGGACGCCCGTGGCATATCATTATCGTTTTTTTCGTTGGTGCTTTCATGCTTTCTAATAGGACATGCAGCCTCATCTCTTGCCAAGGTTCCTGTTTTTATATGCTACTCTCTCTGTTTCAAATTATAAGTCATTCTAAGAATTTTTGAGAGTCAAAACATCTAAAGATTGACCAAATTTATATGATAAGATAATAACATTTATGGTAACAACTAAATATTGTTAGATTCTTCGTTAATTATATTTTCATAATATACATATTTGATATCATAAATTTTTGTAATTATCTCTATAATTTTAGTCAACTTGAGATGTTTTGACTCTTCAAGATTCTTAGAATGACTTATAATTTAGAATGGAGGGAGTACTCTCCAGGCTAGCAGCCTAGCGCAACGTATTTTTGGTGGAATTACCATTCTAGCCCGAGTTCAATCAATCGTAACAAAATACATGAGCCCTAAATACCCTAAAATCAAATCGAAGAGATAATGGGCCGAGTGACAGAAGACATAAAGTAAAAGGTGCTTTTTTGCATACGAGTCTTTGACGACCTGCTCATCCCCCTGAACCCCACAGGTAAAGATGGCAATGGCCCCGATACCCTATACCCGACGGGTATTTGATCCATTAGGAGATAGGGATGGGATTATATCTTTATCCGTGGGTATTTAAATGGGCAAGAATTCATCCCCGACAGTATAGCGGGTATGGGAACGTTCCCTGTTTACCCGTCCCCGTTATCCGTTGGGGAACCCGACTATTTGAGCTATCATGCGATTATTAGACCCAAAGAAGCTCAACATAGGTATTTTGGTCCAAATCTGAACAATTATATATATAGTATATGTGTTCTAGGAATCCTAATTCAGTTTTTCCTCACCATCTCCGTCAACAGCATAAGCACGCCTGCCTCACGAGCACTTATGCCCCTCGCTTCCTCAGTTCGGTCTCTCTGCCACCTTTGCTCGTCCTCCTCGCAACCTCACTCCTTCTCCTCGGCATCTCCGAGACTCCAACACTTATACCCGGGTGAAGAAGAAACGTCTCCGATTGCAAAGCTGCGACCCCAAGTGTCCTTGTTTATCGGGTATGCAGTACCCGTCGGGTATCTGTTACCTGACCGATGCCCGATGGGTATGGGGATAGGTAAGAATCTATACCCGAGACAGTTAACGGGGATGGAGACGGAATGAATTCTCCGTAGCGGGGAAGAGAACGTTCCGACGATACCCGACGGGTACATCCCGGTTGCCATCCTTAACCACAGGTAGCCTCCCTCTTTAGCAGAGTACCTCTTGTGAGTTGTGACTACTGAGTACAGTAGGAAAGTGCTGCAGCCCCGAAGCACTGGTCCAGGGGCAGGTGAGGTGAGGTTCAGCTGAACACTCCTAGCTCTTGCTTTGATTCTTCTGCCAAGTTCTTCTTGGCCAGGTTCAAGTTCTTCCACAGCTAGCTTCTACTGGTTGTAGTTTTCTTGCGATGATCAGTTGTCCAGTTCCGAGTTCTTTGCCAGGTTCATATTCTTCCACAGCTAGCTGCTGCTAGTTCTGTTTTTGCTTAGATGATCAGTTATTCAGTTCTGAGTTCTCTCCAGCAAATTGTTTATTTCCAACTTTTTTTTCCTACTAGTTATTTTCTCTAAATTTGTAGTGCAAATCTGTCATTAGCTCCACCGTTTCTTGAATGAATCTCGGCCACAGTCGCTTCTTCCTTATGGTGATGCTTCCTACTGTTATATTACTACTGACCCTTCCTTTTTTGTTCTTTTTCCATTGAAGCTTTTCGCGCACACTCCCAATTTTCGTTTTTTTATCTTGTGCTTTTCATGTTTGGGCTACCAATTTCTGTGATATCATCATCGTCTTCATCTTGCAGCTAGCTGCGAGGCGAGGAGGTTAGTCGAGGCTACCCAGTCGTTTTCTGGCCGATGAGGACGACCCGACAGAAGAGCAAGGCGCCGATGGAGTCACCCATGGGCCACGCGAACCCACAAGTCCAGATCCCGGAGGAGGAGGAGCCGCAGGAATCAGCGGGCGAAAGCGCAGTGGTGGTGGCTGTGAACGGCGCCGCCGCGGCAGTGGAGATCACGGTCCGGATCGCCAAGGCGAGGCTCCACTGCCCCGTCTGCACGCTTCCCTTGAAGCCTCCTATCTTCCATGTCCGTCTCTTTCTAGAATCTCTATTTCCGCCTAGCAAATCCATGGCTTGCTTGCTCTTGCGCGTTAATTCCAGCTTGTGGGTTTGACATGCAGTGCGCGTTCGGGCACCTGGCTTGCGGCGCGTGCCATCTCCAGCTCACCGGCAGCGGCGCCGGCCGGTGCTACGTGTGCGGCGACGGTGGCGGCTACGCGCGCGGCAGCGTGATGGAAGACATCGTGAAGTCGGCCAAGGTGCTGTGCCCGCACGACGCGTACGGCTGCCGCAGCTACGTCACCTACTACGACGCGGACGAGCACCAGCGCGCGCGCCCGCACGCGCCCTGCCTCTGCTCGGAGCCCGGCTGCGGGTTCGCGGGCACGCCGGCGGTGCTCCGCGACCACCTGAGCGCCGCGCACTCGTGGCCCGTGGACGGGATCCGGTACGGCGCCAAACTGGACCTCCGCGTGCCGGAATCGGACCCGGCGCAGCACCTGCGCCTGCTGTCCGCGGGCGACGAGGCCGGCGGGGAAGTCTTCTTCCTGGCCGTGGGCGCGATCCGCGACAGGCCGTTCCGCGTCGTGTCGCTGGTGTGCGCCCGCCCCGGCGCCGCGGCGGCGGCGGGGGCCCCGCGGTACGCGTGCACGATCCGCGCGGCGCAGCCCTCGGACGCCGCGGCGGCGGGGGTGGCGGGGGAGGGGAGACCTCGATTGAGGAAGCGGCGTCGCTGGTGGTGCTGCGCCGGACACTGCCGCCTGGGGCGGCGGCCGGGGAGATGCACCTCACCGTCCGCATCGACAGGATCGTCTAGCCGGTGATCTAGATCAGCTGCGTCCTCCTGCTTAGGAACGCTAGCTGGGGAGCCTGGGATGCTCGATGAGTGAGCTGACAGTTCATGTTAGACTCGAAGCTGTGTCCCTAATTATCTCTTACTAGTAGTAGTAATGAGCTTGTGTCGCGTTTAATTAGAGATCGTTGCTGGAAGATGGACTAATGGATGGTGATGAGTACTTTGATTTAGCAATTTAGTAATTCATGATCGGCATTGCAGACTTCTGGATCACATGTTTCATTTTTTATTCAGTTCTCCTTTGTCCAAATTTCGAAACAGTTAGTGGAAATGGCACCGCGCACCCGGCCGGGCTCCGGGCACCAGCACGGCGCGGAGGGACCGGACACCGGCGCTGGTGGTCCGCAGCGTCGCGGTAGGAGTAGGATCCGGCAGCCGTAGGCGTCGTAGGGGCACACGAGACCGTGACCTCTCGCACGGACGAAAGGCGTCAAGCACCGGGCAGGCAGGGCACGCCAAGTGCCCCCGACCGCGCCCTGCCGTGGATGCGTTGATTGGTGAAGAGCCAGCATTATTTACAAATGTTGCAGAAGCAAAGGTTCAGACACGCCATTCACCTTCACCCACCTCACAATTTACTTGCTGCCGTGGATGGTTCAGTACAGACTACAGACACGCCAAAGATCATGGTGAATCATGGTAAAATTCTTTGCCATGGAAGTAAATAAATCTAGAACGGGCTCTAGCAACAATGGAATCAAGGCAAAAGGCAACCGCACAGCAACAGTGGAAATTCCGATGCTTTACAACTTCACATGGAAGCTACTACTACTCAACAATGCTGATAGGTTGCGAAGACAAATCAAAAAAAGAAGGGGCAAATTGAGATGGGAATGGAAATGAAAGGCGCTAATTTCGTAATCCGTTCTGGGTGGTGGCGACCGGCGACGATGGTGTTCAGTGCCAAATTCTTAAGTAGACATTCTCACTTTCCCAGTCCTAAGGGTTTTTCCTTTTTTTTCAGAGGAGTTTCCCGGTCTAAGTAGACATGCATCAGGCTAGGCCTGTTTGCTTGTACTTATCAACCGGCTTAGCTAAAATCTATAACATTTTTCTCTTACAACAAAACAGCTTCAGCCCATTTGAGATCTTTGGAGGCAAGGTTCACTCCGGCCCAGAACCTAACCATCTTCGTTTAGCAGCCCATATAGGCCCAATGTCGGACTGCTGGCTCGTTACAGGCAACAGCGTGATGAGAAAGAAAGATAATAATATAGATATAGACATACAGATATACTATAAATCTGCTCATACATTGGTGTGAGCGTCTTTGAACGACCAGTGAAAATGCACGTGCGACACGCACGTATCTAAAACAAGTTTTCTTTGATAGGAGAATTGCTGAGTTCATGACTAATACATTTTACAAATACAAAAACATACATTTACTCAAGATTACAAATTCAACACTTAAAGTTTGTGAAAAAATGTATCTACAAATTCATTCAAAACAAGAATGCAAGAATTCAAAGCTTTATATACAAGTTTCATACTTTCAATATCCGCAACTCTGCCATATAATCAAGAGGTATATAACAATACTCCTTCTTCAGCTCTTCAGCCTTTTCCCATGTAATTCTTGCCCTGTTCAATGTAAATGTAAAATGGTACTGTTACATGGTAGGAAAAACAAACAATATGAAGTACTTCAGAAACATACTGCTATCACCTACGTGTGATAAGGATATTTTGGAGAGAGAAGCTGCCTCAGAAAATCAGAAATGTGATTATAAGGTAAATAATGCGGATTATAAGGATATTTTGGCCCCGTTTGGCTTGCTGAAACTTGGCTGAATTGGCTGAAAACACTGTTCTGGTTGAATTGTTGTGAGAGAAGAACACTGTTCCGGCTGAAAAAACAAGCTGAATAGTGTGGATTATAAGCTAAGCCGAACGGGGCCTATGTGAAATCCACCAACATTGGTTCTGCAGCATTCCCCCAACGCAGGCTGTCGTTTCAAAAACATAAAAAACAGATAAACAACTCTTTTAGTTCATATAACAATAATTTAATTTGAAATACTCAGGTGGAAAAAAAAGGCAGTTTTGAGGAGATTCTATTTCACATATATAAATACTTTAATGCTTCTGGTAGAGTTTTCCTTTCATTATTGACTACTACAGGGACCATGACCAAAGGAGCAAAATCCATATTGTGGTTCATACTAACTATAGAATTTAGACAAAGTAAATACGGAAAGCTCAGGATAACATCGGCTGAATTGATATAAATAAAAAGAATCGAACTTGCATGATGTGGAATGGATGGAGTGAAATTGATCAAAAATATATATATAAAAAACAAAGCAGTAGCTACAAAGGACGTACTCTGGCTTTGTGGGCATGCATTGCACTCGCTGGCCTGTGTAGGTGTGCTAGTCGCCGGCGACTTGCACCTCCACGGCTCCACTTCCTGCGCCTGCGATGGCATGCAGAGTATTAATCAAGCCGGCCGGGTGTTGACAGCAGAGTAATGATGGCGGCGATGGTTGATGATGCGTGGGTCGAACTGGAGGACGTCGGCATGATCAGTTGTCGCGCGGCGCGGACAGGCTTCTCCTACAGGAAGATGGAGGATGCCGCATGTGGCAAGCATGGCTGCCCTAGTCGCCGGTAGAGACGCAGTTCGACGAGGCCGTGCGGAGGCATGCGTGATCTAGATGAAGGCGGCGGAACAAGGTCTAGGGTACGCGCAAAGATTTGTCAGGGGCAGATCGACAACCTGTTCGTTTCGGCTGGATTGGCTTATAAGTCATGGCTGAAAGCACTGCTGGCTGATTTGGTGTGAGAGAAAAATACTGTTCATTGGCTGATAAGGCAAGGCTTATAAGCCAGATACAGGCTGCAAAGAAGCAGGAGGGGGGTGTACCGGTGGGTGGGTACACTTGCGGACGGTGGGAGCACGACGAGCACGTGCGGGATTGTCGCGACCGGCCGTCGTCGTCGCCGCTCCTTATCTGAAGACATGCGCAGGTATGAAAATAGATGAGAATAAAATAGGATGGAGTCGGACGGTGTAGCGGCGGCGTTTGGAGATGGGGAAGGAAGCGTGATTCAGAGAAGGAAACCGCCGTGGGGGAAGGAAGCGGAGAAGGAAGTTACCGCCGCAGGTACACGCGGGCGGGTCAACAATCTTTCGGTGAAAAAAATCGCGCAAGAGAGAAACACGGATGTTTCATATGTTCCCGACGTGCTTCTCTCATGGGTCCACATGTCAATCTCAGGTGGGTAGGAAGTTTTTCTGGTGACAATAAATTTCTAATTCCTTCGCTCCTATATAGATAGATAGATAAATAGATATAGACTATGTTGATATAAACCTTGAAATCAACAAGAAAATGTCTTATAATTGACATGCACGCCACCTATGTACCACTAAAAGTTTAATTACCCAGAGATGTGAGCAGCTGTAGTGTTGAGTCAAAGACTCAAATATAGGTGCACTGGTTTCACCAAAAGAAATCTAACCAACCGAGGAGGATGTGCATGACCTGTGACCATGTCCAGTTCATTGACAAAGAAGCGACATAGAAATTTGATTGACCCTAGCTAGGAGATCACACACTTACAATATACCAAAAAAAAAGATATGCTACTTGCACTTAGAGTGCAAGGGAAGTAGTACGGATGGAAATTTAATCAACATGAGTTGGTGTAGTTGCAAGTGCAAAATTCCTCTCGCTGGTGCAGGTGCAGGTGCAGGCCTTCGATTTCACCCGTGGGCGCTCAAAATCAAAGGGTATTTAGGCTTGTTTGGTTCAAGAGACTCTACCAGGGGCTAAACTTTAGTCCCCTAACCTGTTTGATTTAAGGGACTAAGGACCATTAAAGCTGTTGTACAATGACCAAAATACCATTCTTATCTCTCTTCTTCCCCTCTACCACCAAGAGGTCCTTCATCGCAAGCGAACAGAGACTTCTCCTAGCGCATCGACAGGCGAGCGCCACGCGGGCTCCGCTAGGCGCAGCCACATGTGGGCTCTGCTGGCGAGATCTGGTGAACGCCACCGCTGGTCCGAGCGCCTCCCCCGCCCCTGTCCTCTCGTCCCCTGGCCCGTTGTCCTCTGGTGACCACAGACACGGGTGCGGCCCTGCCTCGTCCCCGGCTCCGGCGAGCATGAGCGCGAGCGCGACCCTGCCTCGTCCCCGGCTTCGGCGAGCACGAGCGCGAGCGTGTCCCCGTCCCCGGCGTGCCCCTCCGGCGCGTGAATCCCTTGGCCCCCGTCCTCTCCTCCCTCCACTCGGCTCCTCGCCAGCCCTTGTTCCTCGGCGGTGTGAGGGCCCTGCCCCATCCTCGGCTCCGGCGAGCACGGGTGCGCGCGCGGCCCTGTCCCCATCCCTTGCTCGGGCGCGGCCCTGCCCCGTCCTCGGCTCCGGCAAGCACGCAGGTCCGTCGGGCGAGCGCCGGAGCACCGCCCCTTGCCTGAGATGTGACCCTGTCCCCTCGACGAAGAAGACGTGTGGATCGGGCACACCGACGCCTCCATGGCGAGTAGCCACGCGAGGGAGGAGAGAGAGACAGTGGGGACCGGCAATAATTGAGGGGCATGGGTTGTCCATTTGGGTCCGTAGTCCCAAGTAGTAGCTCTCAAGGGACTACTGGACTACAGACTACTAGTCCCTTTGTTTGACAATTTAGGGACTAAAAGGGACTAGAATGTAGTCTCTAGTCCCAAGGAACCAAATAGGATGTTTTATATTCTAAGAGTAACTCCAACAGAGACTAGGTAAATGTATTCGTGAAGTCATTTATAGCTATTGTACTCAAAAAGTATTCGAACAGCTTGTCTATATTGTTTTACATTTTTGCCAGCTGGGTATCCCACCATTCTCGCTGGCCATATTTTCCTACCTTGTCCTGCTTGCTATATGTGTTTTTTAATTTATCTAGGCTGTTGTAAAACTACATTTTAGATGGACTTTTTATTTTAGATAATGGCTAAATCTCATAATTTAGCAACTAATTTCACCAAGTCTCTCGGAGCATAACACGTAACAATAATGGTCGATTGTTCATTTGGAGCAACTAGAGTCTACACCATACATTATTGGAGTGAATTGACAAGTGTTCGCGTGCATTGATTTGATGGATGGTCATTTTCACCGAAGGTTCGTATGAACCGACGGTCAAAATCAGCACCAATAGTTTTAATAAAACTGGCAGTGAAAATGTCATTAGCAAAAATGTGTGTCAAAGTGAAACTTAATTTTGGAAAATGGAAAAGCTTGGGGCCCATGACTGCACAGCCATTGGAACCGACCCACATACATTTATTGTGCAGCTCGACTCAGAACCCTAAAGCACGAGCGAGCTGTTGATCTCTGAGACGGATGGGTAAGATCGACGAGAGTAAAAACAACTAATATGGGCATGTTTGATAGAGATTCACCAACTCCAAATTCACTGAAACGAGATTTAGATCCACTTTTATTTGCCAAACACATCTAGCTCCGTCAAATCCACCGTGGATCTGATCCATCAAAAGGGTGGATCTGGCCTCAGATTCACCAAATTGGTGAAGCTGTTCAAGGGGTGCTCCTCCAAATCTAAGTTTAGTGGAGTTGGTAAAAATTACGCACCATGCCACTGATTAGGGGAAAAACAGTTTGTTCTTTCTTTCCCCTTCTTCTCCGTTGCGACTCTCGTGCGCGCCTGGCCCTGATCGCTACGCGGCCTGCCTCCGGCCGCCACGCCGCCCCTCGTCGGCCGCGCGCGAGCCCCTCACCGGCGGCGTGAGCCCCTGGGCGAGCCGACCTCCGTCCCCACGCGCCCCACCGAGCCCTGCGTCTGCATCTTCCACAGCAGCGCCGTGCCCGCCCTCGCCGAACCCCGGTCGCACGACCTGTGTCGGCCGCTTCTACCGTGTTCTGACCGCGCCTGCGCGCCGTGCCAGCTGGTTGCCCTCGCTCCGTGCTCCGGTCCTGAGTGCTGGCCGCTGTTGCTGTGGAGGCCCGTTCGTCCGGCCCTGAGTGCTGGCCGTGGGCTCGCTCCTCGCGCCGGCCAGCCACACGCTGCCCCCGGCCGCCGCTCTAACCGGCCACGCACCATGCCCGCCACCAACCCAGTCGGCCCTCCTGTGTGAGAGGAAGAAGAAAGCCATGCATTTTTTCTTTTTTTCTCCTGAGATGTGGACCCATGTTGGCAGTGAGATAGAGAAGGAGATGGATCTCTACCAAACACTTCGGTGAATCCCAAATCCACGTTGGAGCTTCTCCACGGTGGATCTAGGTGAATCCCAGATTCAGATTCACTTTTTGCACTGGTGGAGCTCTACCAAATAGGCCCTATATAAGCATGGTCAAAATTCTAATTAGTCACAAGCCCTTACTGTCTCTTCTCCCTCATATGCTCCCCTCTTGTGGCGCGGGCCGTCCAGGGGGTCAGCCCGGCGGCACGGGCGGGCTAGGGGTGACTGTAAGGACCGTGACGCCTAAAAGGGAGGAGGGTTGAATTAGGCAACTTAAAATTCTACTTCTAACTGTGGCCTCTAATTCCAACCTAGGCAAAACCTATGCAATAAATAAACTATCTATACGTGCAACTAAGGTTTTACTAGGTGTGTTGCTATCTCTACCGCAAAAGGAGTTATGCAACCTAGGTTACAATACTAGCAACCAAGCTAGGAAAGTAAAGCACAAATCAAGTAGCAATATAAATGCGGAAGTTAAAGATGAGGTAGAGATGCATACTCTCGTCGATGACTCTGGTATTTTTATTGAGGCATCGAGAAGCGTGTAAGCTTCCCCCAGTTCTCGTTGGAGCCCCTCACAAGGACTAAGCTCCCGGTCGAGTAACTCTGTGGATAGCCTCGGGCCTTCCCCACATGCAAGTGGGTCTCCGATGTGCCATTCGGCAAGCCTCGACCGGACCATCTCCCGTCGTCTTCACTATCAAGCTTCTGGCCGAAACACCATAGGCCTTGTTCCCTCTAGTATACGGTGGCGGCCACACCAAAATCGCAGTTGGTGTGGTCTCGCAAAACTATAAGCCCCGCCGAGTACAACAATGGTGCACGCAAGCACCGAGTGGTAAGAAGTATATAAACCTCACTAAACACTGGACCTAAACCTAGATCAACCACATAAGTGGTGGTCTAACTAACACAACTTGAAATATCCACTTCTATGACGAAAATCATTTTTATGATGAAAATTTTGGTTTCGTCATAGATCATTGGTGACAAACCTCGAACACCCCTTATCTATGACGAAATCGGGTATCGTCACAAAAAACATCATAGAACAGCATAGTGTTTCGTCACAGATCACTCACACGACTGTTCCTGCTCATCTGTGATGATCTTATTCAGAACTGTGACGAACAGGGCTTCGTCATTGAACTAATTACTGATCTATGATGAACAATATTCGATCTGTAACGACGGCGCTTCGTCATGTATCTCCACACGGTAGCTTCTCCATCCGACATGTACCTATGGGACCTGTAGTTACTCATTCGTGACGCTTGTAATTCATCATAAAAGTCTCCGCTCGATCCTTTCTCCATGCAACGTGAACCTGTGGGACCCGAACCTGTGGGACCTTTCTCCATCTCCATCCGACCTGTGGGACCCGGCGACTTGCATGTCACTTGTGCTTGTGGACCCTTCTCCATCTGACTTGTGGGACCTGACGGCACCTTTCTCCATCTCCATCCGACCCATGGGACCCGATGGCACCTTTCTCCATCTCCATCTAACCTATGGGACCCGACGGTTTACGTGTCACGTGTACCTATGGGACCATCCGACCTTTGGGACTCGATGGCTTACGTGTCACGTGTACATGTGGAATCTTTCCCATCATCATCCGAACTGTGGGACCCAACGACTTGCGTGTCACTTGTTGCCGCTAGGGTTTAATAAATTCAAACTAAAAAAAACCATGAGACCTAGGAGTCAAACCAAGGACCCAGAGCAAGGAATAGATCGTTTTCACCATTGCGCTAGACGCCTGGTTGTGTTGACATGTCTTTAGAGTAGTATATGCTCTCTATGTGGATAGGTTGACTTATATATTGGATATATCCCCTGCAAGTGGAAACAAATTGTGCCGTTGGACTTGCGACGGCGGCGGCGGCAACGGAGGATCCCCAGTGTGTTGTGGTGGCTTAGGCATCCTTTTGGAGGCTAGGCGGCGGGTCTTCCTAGAGGAGCGCGGTGACATTGACGTCCGTGTCTGTCATGTGCCGCGGTAGAGGTGACAGATCCGATCTGCAGGTCTCCTTTCTCGCCTTTTTCTGTTCGCTTCACTGTTTTGGTCCTTGCTTGAACATGAGTTATACAAGAAACATTGTAGCATTTTAGATATGGTTAGGCCAATGATGATGAAAAGAACTAGGAGGTGGCACTGGTTGGTTTTCTGCTGGCGCGTATCACTTGCAGATCTATCTAGGCAAACAAATAGACCATTCGCTTCTGCCTTAAACTATTTTTTCTATTCAGTGCTTGCTTGATTCTATATTTCTGTTTCGTATGCTCCAGTGCCACCAGTGAGTCCTTATGGTATTTTGAACTTGTAACATATCTGAGGCCACATTTATGTGCCAATGATGTCTACATGGCTGTTGGATGTATTAGGATGCAGCTCATATGTTTGCTTTCTGTGTCTTCTCCTTGTTGACAACCAAGTTATCCATTTGGTTCCAAACAAGATGAAGGCATCGAAAGGAAATCAATGCTTTGTGTCCATCATTCACATGACTGAGGCCACTAATTAATGTCTAAGCTGCACATGTTGCTACTGATGCCAATGATGATCACTACCACTTGTTCACTAACATTCTACTTGTGAAAACTGAGACAGCCTATTCGTGTTATGTAGATTTCAGATGAGTCATCCCTGCTATGTTGTGTTTGATGGCCATGAGCCAGGAGTACTGCAACTATCCTGACTGCCATAGACAAGTTCATAGGTTTCGTGGTGCTTGTTATAAAAAGTACAACTCCTATGAAGAAGGAATTGTTGCCTTCAAGTCAAGAACCAACTCAAATCTAGCCTTAGCTCATGATGATGACTTCTATCTTCAAAACCCAACAGCTGCTTCACCCTCTTCATCCTTCAAAACTATTGTAATTGTAGTCCTCTTAAACTTTATCTGTCTCCTATGGAAGAAGCTCTGAGCTCGTGTACCGATTGTAAGTGTGATGATTAGACTTGATTTAGCTAGAATTGTAATGGTTATAGCTCCATTAACTACTACTCTAGTTTAAGTTATATATATCTATGTGGTGCTACTCTAAATTTAGATGAGGTCGTACCATGAAAATTGTTAATGGTTGTTAAAGTTTAACTTTGATATGAGTTGTGGACTTTACTGATGGATCTTTGTTGGATTATTTTCCTCCTCAGTGATCTCATTACTGAGCATGCTCTCATCCTACTGCATGCACACTAATGAAATGGAGGAGGCCCCCAACAAGAGAAACGCACTGGCCAACCTCATGGACGATGTCTTTATCGAGATCCTCTGCCGCCTCCCCGCCCGCTTCTTGTTTTGCTACAAATGTGTCTGTCGCTCCTGGAAATGCCTCATCTCGGACAACCATAAGTTGATGCCACAGATTGTGGTTGGCTTCTTCTATGATAGAATCTATGGCCAACGAAACTTCACCAGCATCACCAGTGTTTACCCCTCCTTGTCCTTCTTGCCCTTCACCATGAACAATGTAGTTGTCTCAGATTGCTGCAACGGCCTCATCCTATGCTGGTGCCTTGGGGCTGATGGATACCGCTACGTTGTCTACAATCTGGTAACCCAGGAGTTAAAGGTACGGCCACCTAGAATCCATTCTGTTGGTGAGGCTCGATTAGGGTTCAATCCGACAGCCTCCTCGCACTTCCATGTGTTTGAATATATGGAGGAGGATGGTCAGTGCGTGGGTGTGGACATCTACCCATCTAAAACCGCAGCATGGATCTTTAAGGAATCTAAATAGGGCAAGGAGGCAGAGTGGACATTTTCAAAATTAGCAATTGTGTTTCTTAATGGTTGTCTGCACTATATTAGGTTCTACGAGGGTTATCGTCATATACTTGCTGTGGATATGGAGGGAAAGGCATGGAGGAAAATTCATAACTAGCCACATGGTTTTTCACGCTCCATCCATCAAGCTTAGGATCACTTGTGTCAATGTACTGTTGGTGGTCGCAATATGTCCAAGCTTTCAATCTGGATCCTTGAAGACTATGGTACTAATAATAAATGGACATTGAAGCATACTATCAGCTTGCGTAAGTTGTTTGGAAAGACTAAAAAACAAATGGATTACTTTGATTTTGAGTCGTGCTACACAGCGGTTATAGGTCATCCAGAATAGAATTTGGTTTCCTTTGTTGGGGTTGGGGTGAAAAGAGCCGTCATCGCATATAACATGAATAACAGAAAAGTTCATGTCGTCCCTACACAATACATTCCGTTTGGTAGACATGACATCCTGCCAGAAATCATTGACAGACCTTACTATCTTCCCTATGTTCCCTTGTTCTCAGAGTTGGAGTCATTAGCAAAGTAGTAAATAAAGCTACATTTGATGTATCTCTCTATCATGACATGTTTAAATGGATCAATGTTATTTGATTGTCTATGGTCATGTTAATTTCCTCTTGGATGGATGTTGTCATTATTTTGCAGCAACTTTAACTTGTTTGTAATGTAAGCTAAGGTCTGTGTAGTGTGTCAGATGCGTTTAAAGTTATAGAGGTCAGACTTTCTTGCGTGTGCAGTAATATTTCAACACCAATGGCTCCTCTTTGTTCCAAAAAAACCAATGGCTCCACTGTAGTAGTGATATATTGACTTTTGCGATCTCTTCCGCAACTCCGCTTGTGTTCCTTCCTTCCCTGAGCCCTCCCATTCCCACTGCACATCTAAAATTACTAGGAACGTGCGGTTGCCTTCTCCAAACCTACTTCACTCTAAGCCACCACCATGGTGAAGGGCAAGACTTCTGCAAAGCACGCACGGGAGGGGGGTGACGCTGTGCCCGTGGTGAAGGAAGATGACGCCGTGCCCATGGTGAATCAAGATGAAGCTCCGGTGGATCCCTTTGGAGATAGAGATGATTGGGCCATTGGCATCATGAGTAAGGCTTTCTTGAAGATCAAGCATGTGCTATAGAACACTGATCTGGGCACCCTCAACCCGCCTCGAGAGGAAAAGGTGAGCAGTACATCTTCATTTTTCACCAACTCATCGATATCCTGAAAGAACTGCCAGCCTACCTGAATAAGAATCGCGTGGACTACACAGAGTACATCCTCACCTGCTACTGGAACTAGATAGATGGCTTCGACACTAGCATCGCGACGCAGGGAATCAGCACCGCCCACAACATCGAGAAGCACTAGCGCAACCTGGTTCGTGCCTATGCTAGGTAGGTGGCCAACCACATCATGGCTGACAAGCAAAAGGGCCTCATGGCTATAGAGGAGGGCAACGATGATGTTGATACCAATGACGAGGATGAGGACAGTGATACCAACGATGAGTAGAGGAGTAAATAAAGTTTTCATTTGATGTTTCTCACATTGCATTTGATGTATCTTCCTTATGTTGGGAGTATGGATGGAGTACATGTTGTTACTCTTTCCTTATGTATCTTCCCTTGCATTTTATGTCAGACGCGTTCAAATGTATAGAGGTTTTCATTTGTGAAGTCTGATTTGCGTGTCTGTGTTTACTTTTGTTGAACTTTGTATTAGGTGGGTTAAACTCTATTGAGCATGGTGTAGATCAGGTCCTTTGGTCAATTGGTAGCTAGTTTCTAGCCCCTGTTGGTTGGTTTTGCCTGTAGATTTCTTTCTGGTACTCTTTATGATCTGTAGTATGGTAAACATGCATAACGGAATTTATCCGATCAAGTCTCGCATCAATGTAATGCCTAACGGAGGAGTTCTGTACTGTATAGTGTTCAACGAGATGAAATATGCCAGATTTGGACTTTCTTGTAAGCACAGTAAAATATAAGAATGAAGCGAATGCGGCAGGAATGCTGGACACAAAAAGTGAATCAAGAAAAAAGAACTTTTGACCACCATGACACGCTTGAGACTTGAATGTATGGTGTGGTTGTGATAGGTCTTTTCTGTACTTATTTCACTCCAATCCAAGTAGTCACGGCAGTCGAGGGGTAGACTGATTGCTACGACACTCTACAGTCTTACGAGATCAAATACACAGCGGCCGGACTTTCTTGCGTTCATAGTAAAAGTCAACAGCTTTAGCTTTTCCATTCTATATTAGATTGAGGTGAGACTTGTTTAGATGTACTCCTCGCTGCATGGTTCTTTCAAGTTCAACAAATTTTATCAAAGACACGAGTTGGCTTTATCAAAGGTCAAAGGCACTCATGAATGTTTAGCAAATTAAGTTTTAGATCAAAGACAACTAGAAAGAAATCTACAGCGAAAAGAAACCAGCTACAAAATGACCAAACAAACTGAGCTACACCACACTCAATAGAGTTTTACCCACCTAATTCAAAGTGCAGCAAAAGTTCACACAAACATGCATGCAAATAAGAGTTCACATATTTGCAAGGGCATCCCACACATCAAACCTAGTCATGACTACTAGTACTATTGGTACGTCCCATAGATCAAAGGTCGAGGCGGGCGTGCAGGATCTCGTCCACGTCCACCTTCGCTAAAATGGCGTTGGCGGCTGGCTTGAAACTCTCGACCAGATCAACGATGTCATCGTCCTTCGATTCCAGCGAAAAACCCTGCTCCACCACCCGAATGTTCACCACCTCGCCGAACTGAAGCTGGGCAGTGGCCAGCACCGTGGTAGCCACTTGACGAACATTCTTGGACACCACAGCCACCTTATCTTCTCGCGCTTGGGTGACTTCCTGCAAGACCACGACAAGTACGACGTGTGCGGCCACCAAGTCACCGCGCAGCATGTTGGCGTGTAGCCTGGACTCACACAAAAATGCTCGGACCTCCTGGTAACGCTTCAATAACTTACGATATTTTCCATTACCTGAAGACTCACCCACTTCAGAACCAGTGGGCTATGTGGGGACAGACAAGCTCGGCGGCGGCGAACGGCGACGGGACGACTCTTCGACACCATCGGTGGAAAGTCCCACGACGGGGGGCGCTGCCGCCATGGAGGAATCTCTGCACAATGCAAGACAAGTTCAAGCCCAGATGACAAGGGGGGAGTGATCAGATTTAGAAGGCAAACGAGTAACCAATCTAACCAGCGCCGCATGGCATGGAATCGTCGGTGGTTGCCCCCATCGACGATCTAGCCCTGGTTCGTCACCAGCGCGCGATGCCAGGCAATCTTCTTGTCGACAGCATATGTCCCATGTGGGCGGAGGTTGGCCCAAGCGAGGACATGCTCCCTGATGATGGACTGTGTCCAACAATGGGGCACACTCTCTGGGCAAAGGGGCAGACCAACAAGCCATAGCGGCTCGCTCTCGGGGACGGGAGTTGCGTACCCATGCCGATGATCGTCCTCCGAGTCCATCGTAATGCAGCCTGGAGAGCGCTCGGACATGTCCTCGGCGGACGACGAGCGGGAACACGAGGATACGTGAGACCCGCTCACGACGTGGGCCAGTAAGAACAGAGGAGGCCACACAGCCTATGATGATGATGAAGTGGAGCACACAGGGAGTGGCGGTGGTGAGGGAACCACCGGTGCCGCTGGTGCCAGTGTTGTCATCGAGGGTGATGGGGAGAGCAATGGTAGTATAGGAGACAGTGGGAACACCGGTCTCCCACGACTAGACGTCGATGCTGCCTCTGCCAACACCAAAGTAGGGCGCACCATCGGCCCACCTCCTTCGAAGCGGGGAGAGCCAATACACTGGAGAAAGTTGGGACCGGAGCTAGGCGACCCTTCATCGAGTAGCGCTTTGTGGGTACGGCCTTAGTGCAAGCAACGAGGAGGCAGAGTTCAGGACTTTTCGAGGCGAGGCGCAGGTTTTTTGTGCAATGCAAGGTGGAATCATACAATGGGATCGAGGCTAGGCTTTATATGTATACACAGGGCGGACCTTCTGTATGCTGATTGTACTCATGTGATTACATTCTTGTGAATTAGATAAGATTATGTTCAAGTTGGTGTGATCTTTTATGTGATAGATGTTGTTAGTATTTTCTATAAAGTTAGTTAAACTTAAAATTATAAACGACATAGTAACAAGTATCATAGGAAAAAGAGGAAAACTATGGAGGATATTGTCCGATGCGTTCAAATGTACGGAGGCCCGACTTTCTTACGCATGCAGGGGTGCATGTTCGTACAGAAAAAAATACGATCAGCATCAGTAGACTTTGAACAACGAGATACATATATAGTTGATGTTGTTGCCAAATTAAAATAAAGTCACCAACCAGATATATATACATAGATGTTTAACACAACTTAACATGCACTAAGTTAGAATTCATCTACCACACTGATGTGAATAACTTATAGCAGTCCTGTGAGATCCTACACTCCTCGCTGCAGAACCTAGCCCACAAGCCCTATTCTTTAAATCCGACGGGCTCACCACAGGCGCCGCTTTTGCAATACCCGTTCCAGGAAAGAATAGGGCAAAGAATGGGCTTTACATGCTGTGGCACCATGTCCTACAACTACCTGTACATGTCTTTGTGCACCACGTACAGGTCTAGTTCTTCCACGGTAGTGCAATTGGCCCTGCTTCGTTAGGACCTTCAAGCTCCCTCAACACGTGTCAGGCAATGTCATCATTGCCGCCGTCGGTCTTGGACATATAGATTACGAGGGCGAAGACGTACATACCAAGATAATGGCATGCCTTGGTGGAGTGCTCAAGCCATTCAATCGACGGCATCAACGACCTACGGGCTTCCATGAAGACGGGATGCAAGCCCGCAAGGAAGCAGGCCTCTAGGTTGCCCACGCTGGCTAGCCTGGTGGTGAGCAGGGCACGATAGTCATCGTCGTAGTAGTGGCCCTCCTAGAAACCTTGATGCTACAGCACCCGGTGCAGTGGTATACGCCGGCCAACTTTGGCGGTGCCACACACCCTATGCATGAATGAGCAGGTTGCCCGTAGGCTGGCAAGGTCGTCCATGGGGGCATATGACTGTTCAGTGATGCGGCCAGCGATGTCCACGACCAACTCCATCGGGATCCAATCCATCACGACGTACCCAAGGAAGAAGCAGAGTCAGAACACACGCGTGACAAACGACGACGGATGCAGTGTCGGAGCGGAGTACGAAGGCATGACTATGACAAGACAGAGAGCACTGGGGAAATAGGGCCAGCGGTTTATGTAGGTAGAGACTCTGTGTTCTTGAAGAATCATGTATACCATGTAAACGTGTCTCGGGGAAGTGACTCGTCCAATGCGATGGTTCTTTCTCGAGGAACCAAACGGTGCCTTGCTCGAGTTCCAGGCGTCTATGTAAACATGTCTCAGGAAAGTGAATTGTAGCAAATCTTGTGTTAATAGAAGATCTGTAATCATCTAGTTCTCTCCTATTTAGGGGCTCCATACTCGATTGGGGGTGCTTCAAGTTTGCGAGGTGCTCGTTCAGGGGCTCCATGTTCCCTTATTCTTGGAAAATTAGCAGAGGAGTAAACAAAGTTCCATTCGATGTATGTCACGTTGCATGGTGCACTAAAGTTCGACCCATGTTGTTTCTTAGTGGTTGGACAATCCTACGCGTCGACCCAAATTTATAAATAGGGCCCAAACTTAAAATTGTAAATGACACAATAACAAGCATCACAGGGAAATGAGGAAAAACGAGACTTGCTAGTATGAACTCGTCGCTGCATGTTTCTTGCAAGTTCAACAAATTTTATCTAATACATGCAAATAAGAGGAGAGCAGTGCAATCCCATTACTCAATGTCATCCAACTACTACTAATACATACTAGTTCTAACTATAGATGATTAACATGGCTTCATACTTGAGAAAAAGGAGCTTTTGACCACCATGACACGCTGAGACTTGAATCCCTGGTGTGGTTGTGATGGGTCTTTTCTGTACTTCTATTTGACTCTAATCTAAGCAGTCACAATAGTTGAGGGACAGACTGGTTGCTATCACATTCAAAACTGATGACCCTTTATAGTGTGTCCTACGAGATCAAATATACAGTGGCTGGACTTTCTCGTTCGCAGTAAAATTCAACAACAAAATGACCCTGTTGGTTGGTTTTGCCTGCAGGTTTCTTTCTGGTTCTCTTTCTGATCTGTAGTATGGTAAACATGCATAACATAATTCATCCGATCAAGTCTCGTCTTGATGTAATGCCTAACGGAGGAGCCACATAAATATTCAAATTTTACAGCACACGCAAGAAAGTTCGAGCATTGTAAATTTGACCGGGACGGACACATATCACGTTCTACTAGAATATTCCCAACACATCCAGTATTGGAAACTATTTGACCAACCCCTAGAATCCAGGACGACAGTTACTAGAAGCAGTCTAAGGTCATCAACATTTGAAGCAATTCACTTCAAATTCCATCTCGTAACTGTCCCCCCGTTCATTCCGTAGCTATTTAACATCGGGCTCCCTTTAAATTGTCCTTGCTCCAACTCCAAACCAATTCAAATCATAGCTACAAACTAAGCTCGACGACCAGGAAGGTGTCCGTGATGTCCTCCGCGGCTTGATGAGGACATTCACGCGGCTGTAGCAACTCAACCTCACCAACGAGCAGCGGGAGGACATCCTTCCTGAGCCCATGGTTCCTAAACACGTAGCCCTAGCGCACGAGGCCTGCCAGGATGGCTGCATCGCCCACGCCATGCTTTAGCTTTAGGTCAATGAACAATTGAAGTTCATCACGTCCGAAGCGCTCTTGACGCTCTGCACAGAGGCGGAGGCGGCGCCAGCGGGGTGTTGGGACTGCAGCATCTACCTAGGGGATGAAACATCTAATCCTGTAGCCGGCCATACTATGGAAATGCTCGGCAGCGGCCACACATTCCACCACAAGTGCATCACCAAGTGGTTTGGCTGGAGATCCACCTGCCCGATGTGCCGACGAGATTTGTCTATGTATCTTGACCCGGCAGTGCAGAGATTCCTCTCGCACTTCACCGAAGAGGATTATTGATTAAGCTTATTGTTTTATGTTGTATAAAATACTTGTTACGCATCATACTCATCTAAATATTTTTGGTCAAAATTCAGAATTTTTGAGTAAATCTCCGCTCCGTCACTCTAACCGCCGCGATCTCGTTCGCAACTCTGCTTGTTTTATTTCCTACCTTCCCAGAGCTCTCCCATTCCCTCTACAGATCTAAACCACGAGGAACATGTGGTTGACTTCTCGTACATGTGCTCAACATATAAAATACATGACTTCATGCCATCAGGCCAGACACCCAAGGCAATAAAAAAACAAATAGAAACCAACTGAGGAAACTTCATCCACTACAACATCTTCACTGTCCGAGGCGTTCAAAAAAATGGTAGGTGAACTTTCTTACTTGTTCAGTGACATTTCAACACCAATGGCTCTTCTTTTCTGCATTTGATTAAGGCCAGACTTGCTCCTCGGTTCAAGGTTCTGGTAAGTTTAACATAGTTTGACATAGACATGCAAATAACACAACATACTATATTAGCAAGGGTTCCTACTACATGAGCTCAACACATACACTACATGACTTCATGCTATCCCACAGATCAAAGCCAGTCATGGCTACTACTACTACTACTAGTACTACTGATATAGGACAACTAACAGTACCCAGAGCACACAAAATCTCAATGTCATCGAATCGGTTTGGTCTTGTTGAGATAGTTGAGGTCATAAGGACTTCCGATCAAGTTGAGACGGTGAACCATTATGAAAATGACATAGTCTCCACTGATGTCGACACTGTAGTCAGAGAGCCGATGGGCATCCGCAACAGTGCTACAAAGCGTAAAGATTTCTCTAGAATCATGGTCTTCAGCAACTCTGGTAATGTGTTGTTGCCCAATAACCGCACGAACAGTAGCTTCAATGATTAGGCATCGCGTAGCTCGGTCATGTACACGACGCCCCCAAGTCATAAGCAACCTATTATGTTCTCCTGGCTCCACACCTAGCTGCCAAAACACAGCGTTTGTTGTAGAGTACACATCCGTGGTATGGTAAGTAGTTGCCATCTGTAAACATGATTTTGGTTAGAACAAATGATAATCGAGGAAAGGGGGGAAGCAATGAGGTTAGAATACATAATAATAAGTTCATACAAATAGTATGGTTTGATATGAAGCACATTACCTTTATCCAGATCCTAAACCCACCAGGGAACGCGATTGGAAAAATACAAACGGGTGAGGGAAGGGGGAGCAAGTAGATTGATGCAATGCTATCGGACAAGGGAAGAGGGGACACTCCTTTCATATAGACCTTGCACGGTTGATGAGAGTGAAGTGAATGCGGCAGGAAAGCTGGACATAAGAAGGAATCGAGAAAAGAAGCTTTTGACCAACATGACACGCTTGACACTTGAATGCCTCGTGCAGTTGTGATGGGTCTTTTCTGTACTTTTTTTACTCCAATCCAAGCAGTCACAACAGTCGAGGGGCAACCTGGTTGCTACGACATTCAAAACTGATGACCCTTTATACTGTGTCCTACGAGATAAAATATACAGCGGCTGAACTTTCTTGCATTCGCAGTAAAATTTAACAGTGTTGTCTCATCTGTTATGCATTAGATCTAAAGCGATACTTGTTGAGATGAACTCCTCACTGCATGGTTCTTGCAAGTTCAACAAATTTTATCGAAGACTACTAATACGAGTTTGGTTCTTGCAAGATCAAAGCCACTCATGACTACTAGTACTACTAATACGTGTGTGGTTCAACAAACTGAGGCACAAAGCAACCCTTGCACGGTTGCGATGAGTGAATTGAATACATGAGGAAAGCCTCTATAGTTATTTCACTCCAAGCATTAATAGCAGTCGAGGGGCAGATTGAAGAGTGAAGACGAGTTGCTCTTGCTTCCGTAAGCAATTTCTCTTGCTTGTTTTTGTAGAGCAGTTGCTAGCTAGAGATGGCTACATGGTTTCATAGGTCCTGATCGTTTGCACTTGCTCAGCTGTGGCTGAAGATGCCACTTCAAATCCAACTACCTTACTAGTACTTCATGCATGCAGTCACAGCCGGTGCAGCTGTTCTTTGTAGCACAACCGATCTGGCAAAAGTTCTAGTCACAGCTCAGTAGTAGAGTAAAATGTCCGGGCTGGTCAAATTTACACGACTCAGACTATGAGGCGTGCATACGATTTACAAGAAATAGGTAAATGTCATTTGGTCAATACGGTACTTGTCTATATATATTTGGTCAATAGAGTTTAACCCACCTAATACAAAGTTTAACAAAAGTCCATTTACATGGATATTATTACAACAAGATAAACTAAAGAACATCACAATTGTCTCCAGTGAACATTGAAAACATAAAGTAGAACATCAATGTTATGAGATACTTGAACATCACACCTATTTCAGAAACAGAGAACAAGGGTATATCTCTAATGCCATAGATACTAAACGTTAACATCATCTAACCATCTTGCTACTGCTCACTTGAAAGGAACTGCACGAACTCCACCAATCTCAAGATCATTCAGACAGATTGTAAGATAACATATACAATGAGAAAATACTTTTGCACCATAGAACTCATAGCGGTATGAAAGCAAAGTTTGGAGATCTAGGTTTGAACGAACCGCAACAAACACATAGGGTCCTAGATGATCCTCAGCAAGACGGTAGTTTTGATGGCCAAGAACTTGATGAACAACTACAGAAGCAATGTACCACCTACTGTATAAGTTAGAATGCAGTGCAAGCACTACAACCCTTATTTGTAGGCCATGTCAAACATGAAGCTCGCAGAAGACATAGCGATACACAGACATGTCCGAAGAATGATCATAGTTATCCATGATCTGTGTAAAAAAGAAAACAATATGCAGAAAAAACAAAGAACAAAGATGCCCAGAAGTAGGGTGGAGGGCAAAAGCTTTGGGATGGAACCGAAGCAGGAGCTCTAGAGAGCCTTCCTCTTGCCCCTTGTGTCTGTTGTTATATAGTTCATGGGTCATGGACCAATCCACTACCCATGCGCGTGAGGCTGTGCGCCCACAACCCCACATATACGACGCAAGAGTTGACACAATCTGTATTTTATTGTTTCATCAAAACTATGATCTGGCCTGTCAAGATTTCTTTAGTATCGGGCTGTCTTAGGCCCTGTTTGGATGGACTACGACAGTTAGCCATGGCTAAAAAATACCCAACTAAAAATCAGCCAATTAGTTGTGTTATTAGTACATACCTGTTTGTATCCTGAACTAATTATTGGGTTCTATAGATTAGAACTAGTTGTTAGCCCCTGGTAGTCAGGTTCTATGGACTACTTGGATGGCCCCTGTATTTCATAGTGATCTGGATCATCTATATTTTGTAGGGTCGGACTGTCTTAGGGTCCAGAAAATTTCAACATCTATGCACCCACGT
The DNA here is from genome assembly GCA_904845875.1 of Miscanthus lutarioriparius. Lineage (NCBI taxonomy): Eukaryota > Viridiplantae > Streptophyta > Magnoliopsida > Poales > Poaceae > Miscanthus > Miscanthus lutarioriparius. The sequence continues at coordinate 46,724 of CAJGYO010000715.1, forward strand.
CCTCCAATTAGAAAGAGCAAACACCGTTAGTATAACTAGTTACCAAATGACCTGAGATACACAACGTTCAACAGAGTTTAACCGACCTAATACAAAGTTCAACAAAAGTTAACATAGACATGCATGCAAATAAGACTTCACATACGGTCATCCCACAGACCAAACCTAGTCATGACTTGTACTAGTGATACGTCCCACAGATCAAGGGTCGAGGCGGGCGTGCAGGATGTTGTCGTCGATGTTCACCCTCGCTAAGACGGCGTTGGCGACCGGCTCGAGACTCACGAACAATGGAGACGTACTCGAGCAATGGAAAGTGCAGCACCGACTGTGACTCTAGTGAGGAGGAGGATGATTTGGACTGACAAGTCAGTGAATCACAAGAGCGCTAGCTAGGAGGAGGATGCTTTATTTTTTTTTCTCTTCTCTGAAAACTCAAAGCAACTTAGAATCTATGACTACTTTTTTCAGGGTGGAAAATCCATGGGGATATCTTTTGAATAACCCATTTAGTTTTTGAAGGGTTTTCTATCCTAGGGCATGCCTTCCCCTTGCTTCCAAATTATAGGCCGCAGATGCAGTCACACACACAAAAAAATCACCAGTTGCAACGCAATAAGCTGCAGGGAGCAGGTTTATTTTTTTATTTTTTTGGTAATTTTTAGGTGTCAAATTCATAGATGTTTAATTGTTTATTATGATCCTCTTTTAGCCTTATGTTTATTTATATTGTGAAAAAAATAAAAAAGGCAACAACTAAGGCCGTCTGAAATTCTAGTCTCTACTGAGCAGACAGGGCGGTCTGCTCGACCAAAAATTTGATTTCACACCGCGCCAAGCAGTCCCACCAACACACACCGAAAATTAGATGTCTCTCTTTTGCCCTCCGCGCAGAAAATAGGTTTACCACGCCATCGATTTTAGACAATGGTATTTGTGGTAATGTGATGGCCACATAAAAGCGCAAAGAGTCGTTGTCTCCGCCTCTATCTACATTCTCTAGCCGCACCGTCTCTCCTCTAGCTCCAAATCCTAGTCCCATGGCCTCCCTTTCCACTTTCCAGCCGCCCCCTCTACCACCCCGCTCTGGACCCTAGGCACCATCAGAACAGCAGCTCGACTCCCTCTCCACTCTCCAGCCCCACCCTCTTTCATACATTTTCGAACCCTAGCCGGAGCCGGATCCCCTTTGATTCATCGACAGTAGGTCGATTAGCTGACGGCAAAAGGACCGCCTCGACAACGATACAAGCTAGATCCAGATCCCCTATCTAGTTTGGCACCTGTCACGACCGACCAGATCTGATCCCTAGCTAGAGCCAGATCTGGTACCCCTTCATCTACGCCGGCCACACCAGCTCCGCGATCGTGATGACAGGATGGCAGTGCCGACGATAAAGAAAAGCCAGGGAACACAGAGAAAGAGGTACCCAAATTCCTTTTATGATGTGTGCTCTACTGTAGTGGCTGAACCAAGGATATATCGATAGCGATGGGGTTACATATTTCCTATAGTTGAGTGTAGCTGACATGTGCTTTATTGGATTAATGACTTACGTATAAGCTGTAGTTACTAGTTAGGCGCTTATTTGCATAATCTTGCTCTGTTGTGTTGACATTCCATAGAAGCTTTAGTTAATAAATGCCTTTGTAATCTAGATGAACAACCACTAACTGCTTATGAACGAGCATGAGATGCACAAATTGCAAGGAATCATAGAAAGATGGAAGAACTTGGAATACGACATGTGGGCCCAAAATCTGTGCCTCCAAAGGCAAAAAAGTCAAGCACAAAGGGTAGACATGGTGAAGATTTAGAATATATACCTGGACCAGGGGAGGTAGTTGAGGAATTTGATGATACAGATGAAACAGATTCAAATTTAGAAGATGAGCCAGTACCCCTATCAATAGAGGTGTTTGTTCTATCTTGTATTTAGTTCGGAGGGGGTGTAGGTAGCCATGCAATGCTTTACTTTTTGGATAGCAATGAAATTTGTACATACTTGCTGCTTAAGTTTGTATCTCCAATTTTAGTTGTCTGGGTCGAAGAAGCCATAGAGAAGGCTCTACCAGCAGGACAAAAGGCAGCGCTACCATGAGTCCTGGGCGAAGGCTCTCCAAGCGAGTGAGGTCAACACCACCAGAAGATGCTGCTCATGGATTTTGTACTCGGAGATCTTCTACTAGCAAAAGGGTGGAGGTAGCAGCAGTAGGTGAACATAATTCTCCATCACGACCAACACCCGGACCTAGGGATCGATTCCAAGTTCATCAATTGACTGGAGCCATTGGTCGGGATGGCACCCTACCTAGCCCTGAGACACTCCTCATGGCCAGATGATGATAGCCTAGCCGAAGAGGAGCCCTCTCAGCAAACTCCCGTCTCCCCCACCCGTAGAACGATGAAAGTTGCCAAGGTTGGTATTACCTTACATATGTCTATCAATCAATTTGCACTAGCCATTTGATATCCATGTTACTTTTCTAACAATCTGAATGTATGAAAACTATGTAGTACCATTGCTAGGAAGAGCGAGGAAGCCGAGGCCTCAAACTCGTGGAACAATGCTTGATAAAATGAGCAAATCACTAGGAGGAGTGAGGATGGGCATCTCTGTTGCCGAGGGGAACAGAAGGCCACATGATCTAGTGCAAGGTGCCAAGTTTTCCTCAGAGACAGGTGTATTAGAGAGGAGTGAAGTACCAATTTTGATGCATTGGAAACAATATACGGAGAAGAGGCCTGATGCCGTGTATTGCACAAGATTTGTGGATAGGCTAAATGTGTGATGGGTATCCCCGATGACATCCAACTCTACTTTGAGTAACTTTAATAGATTTACTTTTCATTCACACTACTATGTGCAGCGAAGGCTACGCGTTAACGGTGCTCACTCACCAACAAAAGAAGCTTGCCAGAATGTAATGCAGTCTACGGTACGGTAGGCACGCTATAGGTTGAAGCAAAAATATTTCATTGGCGTCCCTACTGATCATATCCATATGACCTCTCCTGTCTCATCCATGAAGGATGCACAGTGGTGTGAACTTGTCAAGATTTGGTCTAGTGCTAAGAACAAGGTGTGTGAACCCATCGATTTCCTGTCTAGTCTTGATATGGTCTACTTGTGATGCAGTCTAACACAAATGAAGCTATAGGAAACATCTAAGAAGAACAAGCGAAACCATGCGAAAGTAAAGTACCACCAGGCTACTGGATCTCACTCCTATATTGTCCAGATATAAAAATTTGTAAGTGATGGTTGTGTTTTATTGTTACTCTTGCCTTTGTATAAATATAAAGCGAAACTCATGTGCAATGTGAATAGAAGGACAACAAGAGGAAGGCAGCAAAACACGATCAAGGAGTTGAAGAAGAAAATGGTCCACCTGATGAAGATATTAATACTGTGGAAGTCTTCAGGGACTTCCATACCAGTAGGAATAAGGGCCTGAGCGATGCTACAAGAGCAGCAGTTGTAAGTACCTTCTTTTGCTTCCCTTGAAATCTACTGAAGCTATTGCCATAAAAGAAGGAAATATAGCAGGAGCCTAGTGTTATGGAAATCTCCTAAAATCTACTGAAGCTTGTGTAATCTCTATCAGCAGTAGGCTGAGGAAGACCTATGCATTACTTGTTATGAATTAATCTCTTGGGTTTTCAATTGAAGTCCTCTTACATTATCTGTAACCTAATGTTTTACTGATTGAATTTCGTAGGAAGCTATGAAAACTATGCAAGAAGAACCAGTTGCTGATGTGTAGCAACCAATGACTAGTGCTGATGTTGTTTGCAAGGTCCTCTACATCTACCAGGGTAAGGCCCCCTCCCAGGGAAGCGGCAACAACCTTTTTTTGAAGAATGCTGGTATTCAAACAAGCTCCACAAGAACAGAGACATCGAAGGAGAGAACGCTTCGGGAACTGCTTACTGTTGAATAGGAAAGTTTCACTGCCCTCGTCGATCAAGTGGATAAACTAAAGAGGGAAACAGAAAAGACTGAAAGAGAGCTTCAGGAATACAAGAAACGGTAACAGGAGGAGTACAACAATCTCCGTGAGCTATGCACGTGCTTCAGCTCTTCTGGTAACTCTCAGTCTTCAACTCCTGCGGCTTGATACAATGAACATTTGTGGTTTGATGTGTGGACTCATGTGCCGGTTTGATTTGTGGACTCGTATACCGGTTTGATGTGGTGATACTCTGTCAGTGGTTCGCTGCTGACGTGTGAAATGTAATTGTTGTTATTTGATTGCCAGGCTAAAAAGTTATGTAGTCAATCTGTGTAGTAGTGATGATCTTGAATTACTTCTATGATGAATTGATTGTACTCCATGTGGTAGAACCAGGACATGCCACGTGATCAAATAAAAATGCGACACGTGAACGAACCAGTGCATAACACATGCAATAGCCAGGACTCAACACATGGGCTATTAAAATCTAACACGTGGAAGGAAGTCATGAAGCCACATGGCCGACTAAAAATATGAAGCGTGGACGGACAACGCCGTGACTCGTGGTCGAATAAGAAACGGTCACATGGACCAATAAAAATATGACACATGGTCCAATGAAGAAGTGACATGTGATCCAACCGCAACATGACATGTGTGCTAATAGAAAACTAACATGTGGAACAACTGGGACCCAACGCGTGGTCTAGTAAGAACCTGATACGTGTAAGAACAAAGATGGCCACGTTGTGCAATAAGAAGGTGACACGTACCCAAACCATCTCCAATGCAACCGGCTATAGCATGTACACGTGGGCTATAGCATGTACACATGGAAAGCATCTCCAACCAAAGCGCCCACCAGCGTGGCAGCTCCTGCCACGCATGCGAAAACAGTTCTATGATGGTCTGATTTTCATCACAGATCAAGACACTTCTATGACAATTTTGTCATATTCATCATAGATGTGCAAGTGTGATGCGACTTCTATGATGAACAATTTTTCGTCATAAAATTGAAATTATAATGAATTTGGCTCCTTCAGTGACAAAATCTATTCGTCATAGAAGTGGGTATTTCTAGTAGTGACCTAAGCACTTCGCAAAGTATCTACGCTAATCACCGAATGTGTCACTAAGCACTTAGCATATGGAGAGCTCCAAAGTGGTGTTCCAAAACCCTACTATCTTGCCTCAGCTCTTCCACACATCAAATGGCCGGTTTGAGATCCTATTTATAGCCCCAAGTGGAGAACTAGCTGTTGAAGCCATGCCCAACTTTTCTGCTAGCATCGGACAGAGTCATATATGACCATCGGATGATGTCATATATGGTCCAATGTCTCACAACTGCTATATGGAATTGGCTGTTTTCAACCATTAGCATCACATTGGACGTTTACACATATGTCCGATGGTTAGATATGACATCATCTGATGGTTGATGTGCAGATTATATGTGCATGTCATATATGGATCGGACGTTGTCCATTTGCTCGATGCAAGCCATCGGACTTGTTCGATGCACTTTGCGCCTCTTTGGAACCTTTCTGGAAGAGATCGAACATTACTTTGCATTTGCTGATGCTCCTTACCTATTTGTACGATGTCATATGTGCAGGTCATATATGCATTGGACGCTAGTGTACAGTGCTAGCATTGCGTCCGATGGTCATATGTGACATGGTCCGATGGTTTCTGTTCAGGCCATATGTGACTTGTTTCTTCGTAATCCTTGCGTCCGGCTTGGTTCCAACTTTCGTGGCTTGAACTTTGCTTGATCATGTAGGTTTTCAATATGTCTTGTGAGGTTTTGATCTATGCCGCCTTTGTTCAATTCATGTTTGCAACCTATTGGACTACAAAACAAACACTTGCAAACTCATTAGTCTAATTTAGTCTTGTTGATTATCAAACACCAAAATCCAAACTAAAAGGCTGATGGTCCATTTTCCTTACAGTGACCACCTCCATATAGCAAGGCATGGTGTCCCTTGGCCGCCAGGCAGCTGCGCGTGGCCCCTAGCCACCATGCATGTGGCGGTGGCGGTGGCCGAGGCTCGACCACCATGTGGCGGTGTCGCAAGATCTCGGCCTGCAGCGACGCCACCGAGGACAAGGAAGACATCAAGCAGCGATGATGGCGGCATCAAGGATGAGGTGCTGTTATTCTCTCTCCTCTCCTCGATGTCCCCTCCTTGTTCCTTTCCCACTCATGTAGATCTATAGCTCTTCTTCCCTCGATCTACTTTGCAGGTAACTGATTTAGAGCTAAAATAGCAGCAGGATCAGGTGGACTCGATGGGCAGTGGATGTGCTCCAAGCAACGGCGTGCACCCCCAACATTGGATCTGGTGAGGATGGTGGCGGTAGGACTATGACTTCCGCTCGGTGGGCTTGACTGTTTTTTATTATCACCTTCAGTTTCATATAAGCAGCTGGCATTGATTTCACCACTGGTTCGAACAGACGATAATAGTCCAGATTAACACCAACCACTTTTGCACCGATGAGGATGAAAAACGGCGGTGATAGGTACTTTAGAGTCAGCGGCGATAACACATATGTAGTAGTGGTTGATTCTACAATTCCGTTAAGTAGGATCTATGCTCTTGTGATTCTAATAGCTAATCATTTCGTCCTGAAATATAGTGTATTGTCATTTGTCCTAAGTCAACCCATCTTAAGTTTGACCAAATTTATAGGAAAGAACAATAATATTTTTGATATCATATAAGCTCCATTAGAAACATTATGGAATGTATTTTTATAACTTACCCTTTTTGATGTGGTAGAAGATATGTTTCCCTATAATTTTGGTCAAACATATGAGGTGGGTTGACTTTACACTATATTTATCTATTACTAGTTAAGTGCCCGTGCGTTGCTACGGGTATACATAGAATCTCATGATAGATAGCCACACATGTAGAACATATGTAAAATCTCGTCCATTCATTAACAATTTTTTTGATATAAAGCTAAATATTAACCATAGAAGAAAAGAGGCATGTTGGAAATAATAACCATCATGTTACAAATTAAACACAAATTCACATATAGTTATTGAAATATATTATAAGATAATGAGTACATCCAATCAGTAACATGTCCACAAGATCATCATACGTTACTTGTCTCCTATTGTTCTCAGACTTCTTCTGTTACCTAAAATGTAGATGGATACGCCAATGTCAATAACAAAGGTCACAAACGTAAGATATATAATACTTGTACAAAACAGAAAAATTATTGACAGGTTAGTTTGAAGTCTACATCTGTTTGATTTATGATTGCTTACTGAAAATGCTGAACCCTAAAAAAAGGAAGAAATTAAGTTTCATCACAGTTGGTAACCATGGAAATCACTGCACAAAAAAAAACTGTCTAAACAATTCAGATTTTAAAACAGACGAAAATTATAAACAAATAATTCACCCTACATTTACCATGGAAACTCCATAAAAGAAACAAGTGAGATCCTAAAAGAAAACAGAAACTTAGATTGAAATTGAGAACACCCACCGGACGTAGTGGGAGTCCACTCCAGTTTAATTTCACAAGACGACAAACACAAAACGAAGTTCCCTGGAATGATCAAACTTGCACCACATCGATGGAAGAGCACCACGGGGTCATGCACGCCACTGAGACCAATGATGAGCCACCAGCAGAATGCGTCCATGATCATTTGGTAATTAAAACAATTATCACAGCTGAGAAACAATTGTAGTAAGTTGCAGTGATTCATCATTAGTGGCAGGTGAACATTAGATAGACAGCTAGTAAAATTAAGTTAGTAGTAAACTGCAAACCCTCTTTACAAAAACTGCAATCTCATGTCCAAGGATCGGAGGAAGAACTGTTACTAACAGATCCCAAGGCTCCAAAGGTGCTCAACCAGATAAAACAACAAGCATCTTGTGTGTACAATGAACTGAAATCCCATTAGAATAAACCTTGTCTACCTATTATATTTTCCCATAAGCTGAATTGTTTCTTTGCAGCAACTTGCTACATGCTAGCTTCACAATACCTTATTTTAGATCAGATATGAACACATACAGGTTGGTATTTGGAAAAGCATGGTTGAACTGCGATCTGTAAATATTTGTTGATCGCCCCATGTGTGTGCAAGAATCAACAAATCAATAGATGAAACCTCTTTTTTTTTTGCAAACATGAATAGTAGATATTTTTTAGGTTTCCTTCTCTAACACATACCAGATTTTGGTTTCGTTCATTTATCAGTTTCAACGGACTGAACACTACCAACTATTACTCTATTCCCCTTCAAGCACACTATTCGCTCTTGTCCTGCCTCTAAACATAACCAATTTAGCTACTATTCGACCTAAACTATGAAAACAAGGACGTGACCAAGGCTTCAGCATGACACTTTCATATTTGGAAAAAAGGCAAAATTCAACTCGTGACAACATTCTGACCATCAACTGATCAACTCGCACTGATGTAAAGAGACCAAGCAACAAGCAGGTAAGTATAGTAGGGAATCGAAGTACCAAACAGAAGGATTTCAGATTGCAGTCAGCATAGTTGGCAAACAAAGCATCCAAAGACCCCTAGGCAAGATGCTAGCACCGGTACTAATCCAAGAAACCTCTCACCTACTGACCCACAAAACGCAGATCCAAGCAAGAGCAGGTGCAATATCCCAGAAAAGTAATGCTTCCGGGAGGCAACCAAAATATTTCTTTCATCAAGATGACAAGAAAGGTAGAGGCAAAATGGAACTGAAAATTGGATCTCACCAAGGTATAGATGCGTGGCCCCGCCTGCCTGTGCGGATGCTGCCACTCTGTTTAAATTTTAGGAAGCTACCTTTTTTTAATTTGTCGCTGGTGCAATATATTCTTCATGTATCCAGATTAAGAAAACAAGCAACTAACTCTCACAGCACAAAGGCACATGGCAACCTGCTGCTCTGACCCTATACATAACTCAAAAATGTATTGGCTAGGGATCAAAGAAAATTAAGTGTAGCAGTAGCATAATTGTACTATAGAAAAAATAGAGATAGTAGTAGCATCTGTTTTTAGTTTTGCTTGAGAACAAGTAGCATCTGTTTTAAGTTTTGCTTGAGAACAAGTACCATCTGCATTCTCAAACATATAAATTGCTCATGAAGCCAAGCAATTAATAAAAACATATAAATTGCTCATGAAGCTAAGCAATTAATAAAACAGCCACTACTTAATCATGGTCCACTGAATGCTTATATAGGTTCAAAGTCATAGTCCCGGATTGAAAAGACAGTTTTTCACCAATGAAAAATCTCTACCTTTGCATAAAAATCAGTGGCATGTCTGTTTGTACAGAATATATACAATATCAAACTATTCTCTGCAACAAGCAAGGATTGGAATTCAGTTTTGCACAATATACCCCTCTACCTAGTGAATCAGCTAGCTGCCTCTAGCTCAGATTAACTCATTGAGATTCAGATGAGATGAGCTATGAAATATACCTGAAACAGAGCCTTGATAACCGAAGCAAAAGTAGTGGATGTGGTTCGCCTGATCACCACTAAGAGAAGATGTTCTTGACAAATTGACCAATCTACAGTAAAAAATTAGTAAATTCCATCTATAATGAAACAATTATGTGGTTGTTTGTTAGATGCAACTATCAAGGTATTTGTCCTATTCCTGAGGTCACTAATATAAGTTTGTTTTTATTCAATATGTTGTAGAGTCCATTGAGCAGCTTATAAACTGCATTAGATTCATTGTTCTTGTAAGTCCTAGAGTGGATGGAGTATGTAGTCCTTAGCAATCCAACTGTTAATTCTAACATGTTGTCACTTTCCACTTTGAAATGTTCAGAGGTATATGGATCTAGTGAATCAGCTAGCTTAATTATGTCATATCAAGTAATCATGACCGTGCGTTAAGAGATCGCAGCTCATCCTCAATCGCCATATATTCAGTACACTCATTGGATTCAAGTATTCAACATAGTGTTTGGTTGAACACGATCGGGTGATCCAGCTCAAATAACCAGAAAGAAAAGAAAAACACATATTAGAACAAAACACATGGTAAAAACAGCAAGCACATTTCTCTGGGAATTTTCGACAAACACCTCCCCTACAAGGCTACTGAACCTACTTGAATGCCAGAATGCCCATTTGTGAGTGGTGCTACAGCGGCACATCTCTTCCGCGGTCACGGAGGCATTGACGTTCCAGCGAACAAAAAATTGCTCTTCAACTAAAGAATTATACAAAAGGCAAAGATGGGAGACATTGAACTAAATGCTTCATTGGAGTGGAGATCATATGTTCTACAAGAAAAGCGATAACATTCAGATCGAAGCACAAAGAACCGCAGGCATACACGATGATCTGACAAAGGGACCGACGAAGACCCGAACGCCGCGGCAGTGGAGACGTGCGATCTGGCGTCGTCGACGAGTGCGTGGCGTACGACGATAGAGGCGGCGAAGACCTCGCCTGGCGTGATGGAGCAGGGGCGGTCTGGTAGCGTCGCGTCCCGCACCGATGGACAAAGGGCCAGGATTGGGGGTGTCCAGGCACTCTCCGCGCCGGAGCCAGAGGACGCCCATCGGGGGAGGCCGTGAGCCCAGGAGCGGGGGTATCGAGGTGCTCTCCGCAGCGGCGTCATGACGGCGGCCAGGTGCGCCGGATCGTGGGGATTGGAGGGAGCAGGGAGAAGGGGAGCGCAGGGGTCAGAAGGAGCCCGGGGTTCGGTTGGAGGCAGGCGGCGTGGGCGGGGGCGGTAGTTTCGCGCGGGCATGGGCGCGTGGCGAAGCTCACGGGGCGGGGATGTTTAGCGGGGGGATTAGCGCGGGGCGGGGGTCATTAGCGGGACAACAATGATGACATTTGGATCTTTTTAGTTGTAGAGATTATATACCACCTAAAAAATTTGGACGCCTTTCGTCCGCAGTCGTCATGTGCGCGCCCAGCCCAGCGTTTCTGTTGGCCGCTGATTGCCTCCCTCGCCCAACCCGGCGCTGCTGAGTCTGCGCCGCACCCCGCCACCAAACGTTGCCCCACACATCTCCCCCGTCGACCGAGGTGCATGTCATCGTGGTGCAGGACTAGCCATAGGTAGCAAGCTGTGTCCGCCGAGGAAATAGTCGTCCTACTGTTGGGCTCGACACTACCAAAAATAGTCGCTTTGCCGTGTGCCACAGGCACTCAGTAAAGGATTTGCTGAGTGTAACACTCGGCAAACAGCACACGACATCTATAGTGCCGGCAAACGGCTCTTTGCCGAGTGTTTTCTATCGGCACTCAGCAAAGATTTTGCCGAGAGCTGAAACCAACGCTCGGCGAAAAAAAGTAACGTGACGGAGTAGAGACGGTCACTGCGCGTTTGCCGAGTGTCAAATCTTAGGCACTCAGCAAACCTTCCTTCTTTGTCGAGTGTCAAATTCTAGGCACTTGGCAAACCTTGCTTCTTTACCGAGTGTCAAAGTTCAGGCACTCGGCAAAGCTTCTTCCTTTGCCGTGTGTCAAATTCTAGGCACTCGGCAAACCTTCATCCTTTGCCATGTGTCGAATACCAGGCACTCGGCAAAGAAGCCATTTTAGTCCCAGAATGCACATAATTTTGTCTTCTTTGCCGAGTGTCATAGCGCAAACACTCGGCAAATAAGCCATTTTAGTCCTAGAATGCACAGAATTTTGCCACGTGTCCACTTTGCCGAGTGTTTTAACCCTGGCACTCGGCAAAAGGCCTCTTTGCCAAGTGTAACACTCGGCAAAGTGACCATATATTTCCTATTTTTATGGTTTGGTCACGTATAACGTACGCCACTCAAATAAATATTACAGGCATCACATATAGTTCACAATAAGCATTACAGGTAGTTCATATAGATATATCGACAGGAAATAAATGTAAATAAACTTCAGAATCAAAAGTAGGTTCATTCACAACCACAAATTGTCACAAGTAGTCACAGGTAATCCACAAATGCAAATAAAATCACAAGTAGTCACTTAGGCCACGAGTTCCACTGCGACCACGCTAGGTAATGAGGCTCATTCGATGCCGCCGATTGATGCTGCACAAAGGAGAAGAGATTGCATGTGTGAGACAAGATTGCATGGTCTCTCTGCTGCCTAACTAGTATAACCCTTGCAACTATCAGCAATATCTTCTCAGTTGCATTGTGCTCTAGTATGATTGCTTAACTCACGATCATCCATCCTCTAACATATCAGCAAGTAATATAAAAATCAATTGCATCTACAGGTTTCGATACTGTCTAATAGGTGAAGATAGGTCCTAATCCCATCCGAGGATGTGTAGATGGGGTTAGTTTCCATGCTCTACTCCTATCTGAGATAGAATTTCGGCAGCACCTCCCCGTTGTTCTCTAAATACACGTCCTGGCAGGGAGATTGTGTATCCGAAGAACAACAAGGAGATGCTGCTGAAACTCTATCTCGGATCCGAGTAGAGCATGGAAACTAACTCCATCTACACATCCTCGAGCTGTCCAAAAAACATGGACAATTCGAAACAGATACGGTTATAGATATGCAAAGATCTGCATATTTCCAACCGTATCTTTTTCGAACGGGAGACGCCTAGCTAGGTTATGTGATATACCAACATGATATAGAAAGAGGGGTGTAGGATGCCTCACCTTGCTGTCCTGCAAAGTGACGAGTCGATGACGGTGGGGAATGATCCTTGCAATAGCCTCTCCTGCAACAAACGAACATAATAGTGTCAATTGTAAATTTCGGCTATTGGACGGAAACAACTGTTTACACGAACTAACTTCTGCTATATATATTGGTCATACATACTAATATGCAGGTTTAAAGCAATTTACAGTTCAGCATTATAGTCACTACATGTTCTTCACCCAACAAAAGTTCATATTTATCTCTCCCAGAAAGCAAATAAAGGATCATAGCTCCTCAGCTGAGCACTACAACTGACTCTAGCCACGGCAATGCAGTAGACACAGTTCAACCCAGCAGCTTGGAGCTACCAGTGCTCTTCTTTATATAGCTTAATAGCTACAGATGCATCTCAGACGTCGGGCGAGGTACCATTCCTTCAGCCAATCTGCGCTCACATGCATATGTACATATAGTCGCCCATAAACAGGCTACATACTAGGGCATCAGTATATATCTCGAGTCTAGGGGACTGCACTACACCAATGGGAAAGGATGCCAGCCTCCTGCACACCCATGACTAGATAGCTCCCTACCCATATACCATTCCGACATGATATGCCGGTGTGTCTGTGTTTCTAGTATTGTTGGAAAGGCATATCTGCAATAGTCATCTTTAATAAAACATAAAAGTCCCTTGCAGCACTTACTGCATGCAAATTAGTTAGTAAAACACAATAATTCTCGAACTAATTCAAATGTTGTGGTAAACTGATTGTTCCATAATCTATCTCATATTCTCGTCAAAAAGATGGATCTGGACATGAAAGTATGATTCATACAAGGTAAATAAAGTGAAAGATAGATGTTTTTTTGTTCTTCCACATTTACCCTTCACTAAAATTATGTTTTCCCTAGAAGCCACATTACCAGCTCTTCCAGAAAAAATAGAGAACACAAATGAATCAACGATCATGTTTTTCCTTAATGAAAAGGGAAGGATAGCAGACAACTACCCCCCCCCCCTGACGCCCGTGTCGCTCCCCCACGCGGGGCGACTCGGGCAGCTCCTGTCGCGCCACCTCCCTCTCACCCCTCTCCTCCTCGCCCGCCGCGCCGCCGCCAGACTGGCTGCCGGCATGGCCGCCCAGCCGGTTGTGATGGTGGCGGCGGGGCTCTCCCTCCTTGTGTTGGCGGCACACCTGCAGCAGGCCGGCGGTCCAACCCCGCGCGACCGGCATGGAGGTTGACGAGGTGGCTGCCGCGGCTGCTGCAGCGCCGGCTGGTGTCCGTGCAGGCGCAGGGGATGACGGTGAGGTCTTCTTCTTCTCCGCGCATTCCCCTTCTCCTCTCTTGATGGCGGCGGTGGTGCTGTCTGAGGCCGCCGGTCCGGGGCCCAGTCGGCCAGATCCGGTGCCCGGGGGGCCAGGTCCGGACCCCAGGCTGCCGGATCTGTCTTGGCGGCTGGCGGCGGCGGCGGCGGTGGCCGGGGCCCATGCATGCGCTGGGGGCGGTGCTTTCTTCTCTGCCGTCCCTCCCCTCATGTCCTTGGCTGCTGTGGCTCAGGGGCTAGCTGTGCCCGGGGCAGCGACCTCTGCCGGCCAGCCTGCCCGCAGCGGCTGGTCTGGCGGCCAAGGCGACGGGCCGGCCCATGACGGTGTCTGCAGCTATGGTCAAGACGGAGGCGTCGGCGTCGGCAGGGGGCGCCAGATTCGGGGCCTGGCATCCGGATTTGGCTGCCCCAGGGCATGGGGCGGAGCCCGACATGGTGGGGAACACTGGCGGTGATGACGGCAGCGACATAAGCAGGTGCCAGAGCCGACAACGTTGGTCAATTGCGGCCTCGGCGTGCGGCGATGTGACGCGAGCAGCAGAGTCAGGTCCGGCTCTGCGTGGCCCGGTCGGAGGGGGTGGTGGCCGACGCAGCTGTGCGGCTGCTACGTGCAGCCGGCGCGTCGATGCCCCTCTTAAGGGGCTTCCGTGGGGTGCCAGGACAACGGCGATGGCGGTGAAGGCTGGCACGGGTCCGGCTTCGCGACCCGGCAAGTGTGCTAGTGGGTTCTTGGGCGAAAGCCTTAGCGACGGCGACGCCGTTTGGCGCCGCTTCCCTGTTGGGGACGTCGTATTTCCCCACTAGCATGTCTTCCAAGGGTGAAAACTCAGTCCACTTCGGACGTGCGACGGTGACGCCATTAGTGTCACTCCCTTCCTGGAGGCGTCGCATTTGGATTATTGTCGCGGTTTCGATGCGGGGCGATGGTTTGCGTTTGGAAGTCGGAGCTGCTCTTCGGTGTTTGAGCTTGGCAACGATGACCGGTGGCGGCCATTAGCTTCAGACCCGTCGGGGGGTGACTAGTGGGTGGCCTGCCATGGGAAATCGGATCTGCTAGCAGCTTGGCTTCCATGCTCGGCAATGATGACCCATGGCAGTGTGTCGTGTTTGTGCTTAGCTACGTCGCGTGGGGTGGTTAGCCCTTCGGGTGCCTTTCTGGCGTCTCGTCCGGCTAACCTTCTTATACATTATATTCTTTCGGCTTAATTGAGCGGCAGAGCTCCTGCCTTTTGTTCCAAAAAAAAATAGCAGACAGCTACTATAATTTGTCCAGTACTGCAACAACTTTAGTGACTAGTTTGGCAGCCCCTGCACTGCCAAAGCTGGCTGGAACCTTTTGCAGACAAGACAATCAGCAATGCAATGCAATGATATGCGTGCAGCTGACTGAAGTGGTATTTTTCATTGTTATCAACTGTAATTGATTTTGAAAAAGACCGATGAACATACTGAAAGCTAAATGTACAGAACTACAGAGCTACAAATCCGTAAGAATAAATTTATTGGGGAACGGGAAACATTATGTCTAGCACACTTCAGAATGACATCTAGCAGGCAAAATTACTAAGAACAGATCATGCAAGATCAAACAGCTTCATGGTTTTCACGAATTATTTTCACCATAGCCTTGAGTGAAGTAGCATCAAACCAGAGCTAACAGCTTGATGAACGAGCAGTTCTACTAGATTAACACACAAGCTATTGAGCAGACTCGCAAGGCAAAGGTAGCAAGAATCACCAGGCGGAGGCAGGGGCGGAGTTCACCTGCGCGGCTTGTGGCAGGCGGGGTTGAGCTCGCCCGTGCGGTGCGCGGGGGCCAGGGGTGGCGCCGGTGGCCGGAGCCTCTCGTCGTCGCTGGGGCTGGCGCCAGGAGCTGTGTCGTGCTGCATGTGGGCAGGTATGGCCGGCGCGGGCGCGTGGGCGCCGAGAGCAAGCGTTGCCGACGTCGACGCGGCGACGAGCACCAGTCTGGGGCCTGGGGGCGGGCGCTGGGAGATGGGGCTGCCGACGTCGTCAGCGGGCGCGGCGTCGGGGGCCAGTAGCGAACCTTTGGTGTGGCGAGGGCGGGACCGACGGGCAATGGGGCAGCGGCGTGGTCTCGTTTGGGAGCGGCAAAGTGTTTGAGTGTGTGCGTGTGTGTGCGGCCGAGTGCGGGACTTGGGGTGGTTACAAGGGAGGTTTGCCGAGTGCCCACGATCTAGCACTCGGCAAACCCCCATTTTGTTTTTTTTCATTTTCAAAACCTAAATGCCTGCGCGTGTGTGGGGCCCGTAAAGCTGTTTGCCGAGTGTCCCAGTTCTGACACTCGGCAAACTAGATCGCAGGCATTCGGCAAACCCGTTTTATTTTTTTCTAATTTCTAAATCCTAAAGTACTGCGCGTGTGTGGGGTCCGTGAAGCTGTTAGTCGAGTGTCCTAGATCTGACATTCGACAAACACCATGTTTGCCGAGTGCCATCTCAGGGACACTCGACAAAGTTCACAAACTTATTTTTTTCATTTTCCTTCTTTTCCATAACGTGTTTTCCTCAATTTGTTCCGATATACTTTCAAAATAGTTTCTCAAATTCACTGAACAATATATATTTGATTTTTCTAGAAAAAGTTTCAAGGTCAAGACTAAAAAAAACTTATTATTTTATGCAGTTGTAGCTCAAATTCAATGTATATCAATTAAAATTCTATAATTGCACTTAATAAATTAAAATTATCAAATGGATCCAAAAAAATTACCAAAATTACACATGAATCAATCTATGTTCTCTATTGCCTATACAAAAAGTTTTGAAGTCAAACCCTAATTCGACCATCACTTTGACTCTAAATCTTACCGAATCCTTCTCAACGCTACGATTCTTCTTCTGAGATACTTTGGTTTGTAAACATCGTACATGACAGATTATGCGAAACCTTCTCAATTTTTTACCACGGCTTCCACGTATGATATCATGAGATCTTGACAAATCTCATTATTTTCAGACTTCGATTGCTTTTTTAAAATTTAAAAATCATTCGGTCACACGTTTGTGGTCGTGTTTCCTAAACAAGATATTCGAAATTTCTTTTCATTTCCTGGGTAAGGCCTCATACCGGACTCAATAACATGAATATTATTTTTCTACTCATTTTATTATATTATTTGAATCACTTGCTGTTCAAATTTGACTTGTACCAAAAAATTCCTTGAAATGCAATAAATTAATTAAATATAGCAAACGGATCCAGAAATATACCAAATCTTAACATGGAGTACCACATGTTGTTTGTGGAGAGTAGAAAAAGTTTCGAGGTCAGGGGAGGAAAAAAACTTATTATTTCATGCCGTTGTAGCTCAAATTCAATATATATCAATTAAAATCATGTAATTGCACTTAATAAATTAAAATTACCAACTGGATCAAAAAAACTACCAAAATTACACATGAATCAATCTATGTTCTCTATTGCCTATACAAAAAGTCTTAAAGTCAAACTCCAAGTCGACCGTCACTTCGACTTCAAATCTTACCGAATCCTTGTGAACGCTACGATTCTTCTTCTGAGATATTTCGGTTTGTAAACATTGTACGTGACAGATTGTGCGAAACCTTCTTAATTTTTTATCACAGCCTCCACGTATGATACCATGAGATCTTGACAAATCTCATGATTTTCAGACTTCGTTTGCTTTTTATAGAATTTAAAAACAATTCGGCCACACGTTCGTGGTCATGTTTCGTGAGTAAGATGTTCAAAATTCCCTTTCATTTCCCGCATAAGGCCTCACACTGGACTCAAGAACATGAATATCATTTTTTCACTCATTTTATTCCATTAATTGAATCTCTTGTGGTTCAAATTTGAGTTATACCAAAAAAATTCCTTTAGATGAAATAAATTAATTAAATATAGCAAACAGATCGAGAAATATATCAAATTTTAACATGGAGTACCACGTACTGTATGTAGAGATTAGAAAAAAAATAGGGCAGCAGAGGGAAAAAAAGGTTAGGCTTTGCCAAGAGCCAACAAAAAATACTCGGCAAATAATGTCTTTGCCGAGAGCCAACAAAAAACACTCGGCAAATAATGTCTTTGCCGAGTGCCATCTCAGGGACACTCGGTAAAGTGCCAACGGCAGGGCGCTCTAGCTGGCGGCCGTTGCACGGCCGACGCATGTGCTGCTATTTTGCCGAGTGCCTGATGTTTGCCGAATGTTTCGTTATTATTTGGCGAGTGTTTACTTTAAGGCACTCGGCAAAGAGGCACTGCTACAGATTTGATATCTTGTCCCGGTTGGGAACTGGTTTTAGTCCCGGTTTCCCAACCGGGACTAGCGATCCGAGACTAAAGTGTTGTTCTTTAGTCCCGGTTTGCCACAACCGGGACTAAAGATCCTCCCGGCTTTAAAAAAAAATAATGCCTTCCACCGCTGCGTCTCCTGAGATTCGAACCTAAGACCTCATGCACTGCCTCGCGCGGAGCTTACCACCCCACCTACACAACACATCTTACAATGGATGTGATGCTTTCCTTTTGAACTAACCCATTGGAGGACCTTTAGTCCCGGGACTAAAGGTTGGATGACTTTTTAGTCCCGGTTGGTGGCTCCAACCAGGAATAAAGGAACATTTAGTTCCGGTTGGTATTATTAACCGGGACTAATGGTCCTTTAGTCTCGGGGGCAAAAAATGCCGAGGCTAATGCTAAATTGAGACATCGTTCTAAAGTCTGTTCTCTAGTAGTGAGGGTTTTTGCCGAGTGCAATATGTTTGCCGAATGTTTCCACGGTGACACTCGGCACACAGCAGGTTTGCTGAGTGCCCGATGGAATGCACTCGGCAAACCCAAAACACTCGGCGTACCTACGTGACGAGCTCGGAGTGGCGGCTACTGCCAGCGACGAGCCGACGAGCTTTGGTACTTTGCACGAATCGAATCTGCCTAATGTCCTCGTGGGCTCGTACTCGTAGTGGGTGCTGCTCGTGCCAAAGTCCCGCATGACCGACGTGCAACTCTCGAACCGCTGGCACACAGCGTAGCTGCGAGCTTGCGACAGCCTAAGCGCAACTTGCCCCGGCGGCCGGCCTGCATGCCATGTTGAATCCTCTGTCTCGTTACTGCTCCCAACGCCCAGCAGCAAAAGCATACGAGCAGATGATAAGGACCAATATGCAGCATGGAATCTCGTCAACGAACATTAATTCAGAATCTCATGTAATGGCAAACTTGACTTTTCAAATCACAGTCAAGGAACATTAGCTAAACTAAACATGGCATACAATTTAAGGGACGCAAAATTAAAGTTCATAGCATAGAAGAAAACGCTTAATTTTCAATTGCATATAGAACAATGGCTATAAGTTTTGATGGCGTAAAAAAGAAACAGGCTTTGTGTTTTCTACGTAATTATATTTTTGTAGATTTTATCTAAGCCGCAAACCATGTGTGTCGCCATAAACATAAGCAAAAACTTGTTATCCCGGTACAACGCACGAGCATATATCCAGTGATTTGCGATCCTACTAATATTGGACATTTGGACTTCCAATCTGATTTAGCACCACGATTTCAACAACGTTGGATTAAGAGAAGAAATAAAGATGACAAGAGGCAATCCCATCATATCATGCACAACAGATATATTGACCCCATGCAGACAAATCTATCAAGTTATTTTATTGATGACGACGACAGAGAGTGTTAGGTAGTGTTTGGTTAGTGGGTTGAGATGGGATGGGGGTGGAATGGTCCCTCTTTTAGGCTGTTTAGCTCAGGAGGAAGGCTGATACGGTTTGTAGGATGAGCTTCTTACCCCAGACGTGCACATCTGCCTCGCATGGGTATCTTACCTTAGCAGAGATGGACAGACCCTCAATAACTCACTCTTCTATTGTTTAGATTAGATAGATGAGGTGCGAATTGCGTGCGTATATTGTTTTTGCGAAGCCACGTAGATCTAACATAGCATTCTCATCGCACCAGATCCATTCGTACAATATTTTACTTCCCGGCACGTGGCCTAGTTGTTGCATGATGATAAACACTTTTATACACTTGGGATGGTTATAACTAGCTGTTGAGATCAATCACTGGAGCACAAAACAACACACAGTTGCAGTTGCAGGGAATCAAACAAAAGCTCAGAGCCGCGAGGATGACGAAGCTCGCGCTCTCGGCCGCGGTGCTCCTGCTCTCATCTCTCTTGGCCGTCTCATCATCCGCGTCGTCGGTGGACGACTTCGATCTCTTCCTCTTTGTTCAGCAGGTCGGTTTCTTGTTCTTGCAAGACGCATATTGGTGTTGCAATCTGCATGCATGCATCGCATTCTCGGTTCAGGTGGCTAACGTTTTCCAAACTCCAAATACATGCATGCCGCAGTGGGCGGGCTCGCTCTGTGACTCGAAGAAGGGCTGCTGCTTCCAGGACCCCGAGAAACCGCCGGCGCCGGAGTTCGGCATCCACGGGCTATGGCCGCAATACGCCCCGTGCAGGCCCGCCGATGGCGACGACGGCGCCGCTGCGGCGGCCTTCAACATCCTCGGCAGCACGGTCGCGGTGGGGAAGACGAAAAAGAAGTGCTGGCCGGAGAACTGCGACAAGAAGGACAAGCTGGACCTGCTGCAGATCAAGGACCTGCTGGCGGCGCTGGAGCGGGACTGGCCGACGCTGTCGTGCAAGAACGGCGCCACCAACATGGACTTCTGGGGCCACGAGTGGCAGAAGCACGGCACCTGCTCGGCCTTCGACCAGCACCGCTACTTCCAGAGGTCGCTGGAGCTCAAGGCCGCCCACAACCTGACGGCGGTCCTGGCCGAAGCCGGGATCGTGCCGTCCGACAGCGCCACCTACTTCCTCAGCGCCGTCAAGGACGCCATCCGCGGGGCCACGGGGTCCGACGCGATCGTGGAGTGCAACCGGAACACGGCCGGCGAGGCGCAGCTGTACCAGGTGTACCTGTGCGTCGCCCGCGACGGGAACGGCCTCGTGGACTGCCCGGAGCCATTGCTGCGCAACTGCGCCGACAAGATCAAGTTTCCCGCCTTCTGATTGCGTCTGTTCTTCAATGAATAAATTGCTTTAATTTGGCCCCTTTTTCTTGTGCTGTCTAGTAGGGCTTTCAAATTTTGCCCTATTCCACTCCTGGGCATATGGACAGTTCTTGAGTTTCCAAGAAGTTTGAACTTTTGGGCAGCAATTTTAAGGACACAAACGGTTATTACTCCGTCCATCAGTCAATCCAAATGGGCCTAAAAGTTTTTATCTTAAATTTTCTTGCAATATATATCAACGACTCATACAAAATGTGACATCATTTTAAATGTAAATTCAGTTTGACCTACTGATTGATTCAGATTTGGTACACCAAACTAGTACATAATTTAACTAATATAACTGCAAGACATTTTAAAATCGAAGTGCATCTCACATTGATCAACAAAGGGACGGAATCACGTGAAGCAAAAAAAAGATAATCCGATCAGTGTCCCCCTCTCAAGAGCCGGAATCAGCATGTTAATCACACACGACAAACCATGCATATGCAACTAACTCGGGGAGTAATTGTTAACTGCCTCATGTTCCACTTGGTGTCACTACAATACCACTCGCAAATCTCCATGTATCGTCCTTTAGCGTGGTTTGGCATACCTGCGAGCTGCGAGCAGGAGCTGCTAGCGATCAAGAAAAAGAAAATGAAAAACAATATGGCAACCACCACTACACTACTATACAATTCTACTATAATGTTTTTGTATGGCATCATGGCAACCACCACTACAAAAATGATTTTTGCAAGACTCGTATTTTAATTTCGGAATATAGGGTGGTGTGAGCTCCACCTATGTTGCTAGACATGCCAAGGCTAAGGCCCGTATCCCAAAAATGATTTCGAGAAGTGGCACTACTAAGTTCTCTCAAAATAGATCTATTTTTTTTAATGTCAATAGATATATTTCTAGAGATGGTCCTCTTAAGTCTTAATGGAGACATGTTGTCTATGAAAACCATCATTTCTAGAGATGGCAACCATAAATGGCTCACCTCAGGAAAAAGAGGCTACTTTTAAAGACGAGCCACTTAAGTCGCCGCATCTAGAAATCATGTTTGACCCTGTTTGGCACCTAACTAATGCTCTGCAGTAGAAAAATTCGATGAGAAGTACCAAAAAGTAGCTAAGGATCCTAGAAATAATGCAAGGTTCGCGTTAAGTACTAACACAATGAACCTTTTGGTGACAGATATAGGGGTGAATTTAGCGCTATTTGTAGGGTTTGCCTACCCGACAAAATATGTACATCCTCTAGTAAAACACGGTTAAGACAAGAAAATCCATATCATAGAATGAAGTTGACGCCGATGACCCTAATGATCTTCTCAGTTGGATTCATGCCTGGTGGCGAAAATAGCATGCACATGATGCGAAAGTGATCCGAACCATCTGCGACCTTGGCCACGTTAGAAGCAGAATTCGCAAATTCACTTCCAAAGGCAGGCCACACTAAGGCATGCGGCATCTGTAGATGAATTTTCTAGAGTTTTTAAGTGTCCCACCTATAAAAACCAAGAGGCGATGTGGGCCACCGTCTCCTAAAATGCCTTATTTCCAAAGACTATTTCATAGTTGCGTTGGTCTAGGCCGCCTCTAGAAAGCGGTTTCAGAAACCTCAATAAAGCCTTTTCTTAGTAGCAGTGGACGGTCCACGCACCCAATCAATTGTCCTTCTACATCTTATATTCAAAAGTTTGGTAGTTAAATCATTTCCATATAAGATCGAAAAAATTGAATTTCCAAACTTAAATCTTAGTATCATGCATATTAAAACACTCTAACCGAAATACAAAGAAGTAGAACATTCAAAACTACCACAAATCAAATATTCTGTAGCTAGAAATAAAGGAAAATAGTGTAATACCATATTCTAAAGTTTGCACATGTAACATTCCACACAAATCAATACCCATATAAAAATATGAATTTTTTATAACTATTTGAAAACAAGATTGGTGTTGTGCAAATATATGTTAAATAGGCACCATCTAAGGTTAGGTCTAGGGAGTAGACGCTGCATGTATTCTAATACTATAATGACTACTTGAGTTATTTCTTAATGCCCCTTCACTGAATGTTAAACAACCAGAAAATAATTTTCTTATTTTCATAAAAATCATATATGCTTATAGGTAAATATTAATAAATTTTTTCAACAAGTCCATTCATTTACATCATGATAAGTGCTATGTTAAATAGTATATATGATGGATATAAATAGGGGGGATTCCTTGTGTGCAATTAAAAAAAATCGCAATGTCCTGTGTGTCCCTGGAAAAGTTCAGCGGTCTTCAACGCCACTGCTCCAACTTTTTTGTGCCCTCCATGCCACTGCCGTCAGTTTGGGCTCTAACTCAGGGTGGGCGTTCGGTTCTCGGTTCGGTTTCGGTTCGGTTCCCTCGGTTATCGAAGAAATTCGGTTCCTAGAAAACGGGAACCGATCGGTTCCAAAAAAATTTAGAAACCGAGCATTTCGGTTCTCGGTTATTTCGGTTCGGTTCCGGTTCTAACCGAATTTTTTCAGAAGACCTCAAGACAATAATAAATATACTTGTTCTAAGGCAAATTTATGCAACACTATATTCATTTTTAATAATAATAATATATAAAAAAACAATAGCAATATAGTAACACAAATATATAGCAGTTAAAATATAAAACACTACACATAATCCTACAAAATACAAGTAGATGAAGTATAATTCATGTAATTCGGTTCTTTCGGTTAATTCGGTTAACCGAGAGTAGGAACCGAATTTTCTTCGGTTCTTCAATATCAGGAACCGAATAAGGAACCGAATTTTTTGGTTCCGGTTCTGGTTTTTTCGGCTCGATTTTCGGTTCTCGGTTATATTTGCCCAGGGCTAGCTCTAACGCCGTCAAACTGCAGGTGTGAAAAGACGAAAATATCCTTAAGTCTAAATATGTCATTAATTTTTTTGAGTATTTTAACGACTTCAAATGAAAAAACTCAAAACTAAAAAGTTGTAGATCTCGTCGAGATCTATAATTTTTATATAAAATTATCTTTATTTAATTCCGCAAAAAAAAGATATGATCACATGTGGAGATGTCTGGGTTTTAGGCATCGTACGTCACAACTTGCTCCGAAACTTCTAAATTTTTTATCACAGCCTCTACATGTGATGACACGACACCTCGACAAGTTTCGTGATTTTCGGACTTCGTTTGCATTTTATATAATTAAAAAAATACTTTTTTAACAAGTTGGTGGTCATATTTCGTGAAACAGATGTTCGAAATTTCACGAATGTCCCTGCACACGGCCTCAAAATACACTCAAAAACATGAATACCATTGTTTGAATCCATAAATTCTAATATTTCATGCACCTGCAGTTCAAATTTACTTTTTCGAGAAAAAATCAAGTAAACATAAAAAATTAAAAAAATATACCAAAAAGTCATAGAAAAGTTCCAAATTGGAACATGTGCTTCAAGATACGGTATAAATGCCACAGAAAAAATTTGAAAACAAAAATAAAAAAATAAAAATACTTTGCCGAGTGTCGGAATTAGTACTCGGCAAAGGAACCTCTTTGCCGAGTGCCAGGCTTGCAGCACTCGGCAAAGACAGCACGTTTGCCGAGTGCTAACGGCTAGCACTCGGCAAAGGATGACGGAGGGGCCACCAGCGTCGGCTGGGGTATTTTGCCGAGGATTATTCTTCGCCGAGTGTCTGACACTCGGCAAAGAATCCGTTTGCTGAGTGTCCCTCTTTGCCGAGTGTTTGACACTCGACAAAGACGGCCTTTGCCGAGGGCCGGCTTTGCCGAGTGCGGCACTCGGCAAACTGCCTCTTTGTCGAGTGCCCGTGTTTCGACACTCGACAAAGCGCCGAGCACTCAGCAAAGAGCGCGTCTCACGTAGTGGTATCTGTACGTGTCCATACATCTGCGCTTCAAATACGTATATATACAAGCATATTATATATATATATATATGCTTGTCCAGCAGGACCCCACGCGATTGGAATTGCCGGAGGTGTGCGCCTAGAGCCGAAGAGAAGGACGACGACGGTGCCAGCGTACCAAAGAAAACCCGTATTAGCTCAAACGTGCTACCCGTCGCACATTATGTGTGTCCATTAGCTTACAATGTTTCTATTGCCAGTGCTATATGAACATGACATAAATTTCCAGTTCATGTAAGTTAGCATATTTTGACTGGGTACATTCTAGTCTTCTACACTGCAGTTGGATACCATTGAAGATTTCAAGGCCACCAATTCACCCCTAACGCAAACAGATCCTACAAAGGGTAGGGATGCTATTCTGCCAATTTTCCATTCCTCACATCCCTACTGCTGCTGCTTTTCCTTTTCTTAAAAAAAAATTCTGTAGGGCTTAGGCTCCTCCAGTTCCCTCAAAAAAAAAAACAGTTCATTAGCTCACTACAGTCCTGCAATTAAGGGACACACTGCGTCACTGAAGGAGACCAGATCACCACACTTGTTAGTGCACATGCACAGATGAGATGAAAATGCAGAATGTCATATCAAGAGGGCAGCAGGACACATAAGATTATGAGAATAACTGCATGTCAAGGAGAATAACTGCATCACTGTTTCTATTGCCAGTGCTATATGGACATGATTACTGTTTGCATTTACATTTCCATTCCTCAACCAAACAAGAATTCTGTCAGGTCCCTCTGCTACTTTGTCAAACACGTCACATACGCCATCGAGACAAGAGATGTCCTAGCCAACCTAACCACTATAGGCTTCGTCATCGTTGAAGCAACGAAGAACAAAAAACATCATAGGGTTTAGAAAAAAAAAAAAGACATGGGTTTATGCATGTGCATTGTAATAAAAAAAAAAGACAATGGTAATTCAAGCTTGCATGTCTGTTGAACCATAACAAAAAAATAATAATGTTCTGACTTGATCTTCACAACATTTTGTTTGTAACCAATCATCATTTTTATCGAGGTTTGTTTGTTGGGTTCAGCCTTATCAAGCTTGATTGAGCCAGCTTGGCCTTTCCGCCTTTCCATAATTTTCTCTCTTTGTTTTCTTTGCAAAATTCCTAGACTCATTAATCAGTATTAGTACAGCATTTTCATTACATTGCGTTACTTACTTATATAAATGATATCTAACCAGAAAATCATAAGCAACAACAAAAGTTTGATTAGCTTATTATTAGAAATCACAATGGGGAGCAGTACTTGAGGTCAAATTCTTGTTTGTATTTATCAAACTTGGTGAGCATGGATAGGACGGAAAAGCTTGATTACTACTGATATATGGATTTTCGGACGTAATCAATCCAGAAAGACATGTGTCTATGCTTTTGGGGACTATTATGATTTTTGGGAAGAAGCTTCAGATTATAAACATTCCCATTAGGGGTGTATAATTTCTTTCTTTCTTGGTCATTCGATAACACTAAAATGTAGATTTTCTTGCCAATATAAAGTAGTGGTTCGCCGGGGAAGAATAAGATGACAAGGCTTTGGATCCACAGCACAAGAAGAGCTGTCGTTAGTGTCAACGTGTTCCTCCATTTTGTTATTAGAATGAAAATGAGATAAGGTGGCTATCTTTTCTAATTTTCCTTATTCTGCTGGTAGACGTTTTGCTTCCACTGTTAGTTGGCCATGCAGCCCGGCCCAAGGCCCGTTTTTTTGGCCCAGCCCGGCGGCTAGCGGGCCCGGGCTGGCCCGGCCCTGAGGAGCAGGCCGTGCCTGGGCCGGCACGGCACGACTTGCTACAGAGCAGCCGGTCCGCCTCCCCCCCCGCCCGGCGTATATAAGCGGGGACTCCCCGGCTCCCCGCTCGGCCGCCTCCCCCCGCCTCACCCTGATTCCCCAAACCCTAAATCCTACCCGGCTACCCCGCTCCCCGCCGCGCCGCTCGCGACCGCCACCACCATCCTCTCCCTCCTCCCCCTCCCTGCCGTCGGGCGCACCCAAGTTCTATCCCACCGCTGGCGCCGCCTATGGCCCTCCGCATCACTCCACCTTCTCGACTCCCACCTCCTCGTCCCCGCCTCCTTCCTCTCTGCTGTCGTGTCCCGGATCCTCGCCTCCCACCGCGGCAACGCCGTGAGGTTCCATCTCCTCATCGCCCGTCCCTCCGCCTCAGACTTCGACTCCTAGATCCGCTCCCTCGCCGACAAAAACCTCCTAGAACTTGTCCTCCGGCACCCTTCCGACGAGACTCTTTGCCTCCCTCC
The DNA here is from genome assembly GCA_904845875.1 of Miscanthus lutarioriparius. NCBI lineage: Eukaryota > Viridiplantae > Streptophyta > Magnoliopsida > Poales > Poaceae > Miscanthus > Miscanthus lutarioriparius. The sequence goes on from CAJGYO010000715.1 coordinate 73,882, forward strand.
TTCATTCCTCTCCTTCGGTCCCTCCGCACCGCAGAGCTCACCAACTGTCGCCTCCCCGAGGACAGCACCGGTGGCGGCGAGGTCTATTTCCCCCACCTCAGCGAGCTCACCCTCAAGCGCGCCGGCGACTGCCTCCTCCATGCCTCCCCGCGCGGCCCCACCTCCAGGGTGAGCGCGCTAGCGACCGGATTGCCTCTAGGCGAGCGCGCCAGCCGTCTCCCTCCCGCGCGCATCCGTCTTCCTCCCGCGACCAGATCTGCCTCTGGGGCGAGCGCGCCGACGGCGGCGACCGCCTCCCGTGGCTGCCCTGCCTCCTGCTCTCCCCTTCCCTCTCTCGTGGGCCTCGGGCTGGCCCGACACGCTGGAGTGGTCGTGCTTCTCGGGCCGGGCCGGCACGAAAATCGGCCCAGCAGGCCGTGCCTGGGCCGGAGGCTAGGCCCGTGGCCCTGTGAGGCACGGCGTGCCATGCTGGCCCGTTGGCTATCGGGTCGTGCTTTCACGGGCCCGTGGCGTGCCGGGCCGGGCCGGCCCGTTGGCCATTGTTAATAAGTATTGGGTGACTAGTTTTCTAATCTCTAATCACAGTGTGACTGCTATGTATATTATGGTGTGTCAACTGTCAATGGTATCCATATTCGTTATTAGAACTCAAACACTAATAAATTCATACAAATAATAGGCGACTGACCTGAATACGTGCTTTCTATTCTTGTGAAGCCTATCACTTGGTGGCGGATCCAGGTTAAAAATTCACCTACGGCAAAATTTATACTACTAATTTTGTGATGAAGCTAAACTGTGATAAAAGTATCTCTTCAAGCCTACAAACTATATATTAATTAAATAATAGCGTAAATAAAAGTATCAATCATTAGCTGATTGGTGAACTACAGGAGAATCAAATTCACAGTAGGTTGAAACAATTTTACTTACCTTTTTTCCCCCTTTTTTGTGCTGCTGCCACATCAGAATTAGCATGGACACGTCCTACTCGATCATCATGAACTCGTGGGGGTGCGGCCACTGGGCAACGGCGGCGGCACCGGCACCAGCGGCTAGCCGCGGCGATGACCGACGAGGTGAAATCGCGCGGCGCGGAGGCGGTAGCCCTTGGGCGCTCGGTGATTGGGAAAACTGAATCGACGTGCTGCATCTGCTCGCTTTCCATATGGGCTTCGTAAAGGAATGAGTACGCAGCCCAACAGGCCCAGGCGCGGTCCAACTGATAACTACGACGCTTCTTGCCTTCGTCTTCCTCGGTAAGTCCAGTTCGGTCATTGCAGAAACAGCCAACGCCACAAGTGTCGAGTGCATTACGAGTCTGGCCGCCGGGGGTGGGTGGGGGCTCGCCGGCAAAAACCGGACGGGCCACGAGTCGTTTGCGAGCGCCTCGGTTTTGGGAGGATGAGCTGGCGTATAGATGATTCATCCATCAAGGTGAGTCATCTCGCCACCATTGCATGCAGATCGAGTTTTTTTTTTCATGTTTTGATCCCCATTCCTGGGGTCTTGCGCTGCCAATTCCGGCGTACGGAGACTACGGACCGTGGAGGTTCCTGGAAATCCTCCGAAAGAGATCCAAGACCTGCTGTCTAGAGAGAGAGGGATCCTGATCCAAAAGCTGCATGGTTTCCTCATCTGCGATGGTTGATTTGTCTGTCGACCTGCAATTTACGAGCACACGCACTTCCGCAGACGCGTGCTTTGTCGAGTGCAATTGCACTCGGCCAAAAGGCTTTGCACTCGGTAAAGCCTTTATCGAGTGCTGTATTTGGCAAAGAGCTGTTAGCATATCCCTTCACGACAAACAATTATTCGCCGAGTGCTTTTTGTCGGGCACTCGGTAAAACCTTTGCCGAGTGCTTTTCCGGTAAAATAAAAATACGAAAAAAATCAAAAAATAATAGCAAAATTTTTCAATTTTTTTTTTCGGGGGAGGCCGCCACCAGCCAGTGCCCGCCTGTCTTCATCGAAGTCGGTGCATTTTTTGCGCTAAATCCGCAGCTAACGCGGCCAGCGGGAGCGGGATTCGAACTCACGAATCTCCCTCGCGTGTCTGCTGCTCTACCACTGCACTACACTGTCACTTGTGTCTAGATTCTGTTATCTATCCTCGTATATTATACTAAACTGAGAGTAAATTGCTTGTTTGAGGCCCTAAACGAATTCAAATAAAAAAGTGGTCAACTACAAAGTTTCGTAACTTTTCGAGATATACAATTTTCATTTAGGAAGTTTTTTCATCCGAGGTCGTTTGAAAAATTCGAATTTCAAATTTGAAAGATTCAAACGTAGTTTTGCATGATAAGATGATTTCAAATTAAAAAGTTGTCAACTATATAGTTTCATAACTTTTGGAGATCTACAATTTTCATTTAGGAAGTTTTTCCATCCGAGGTCTTTTGAAAAATTCAAATTTTAAAATTTTCAAATTCAAACGTCGTTTTTGCATGACAAGATGATTTCAAATTAAAATATTGTCAACTACAAAATTTCATAACTTCTCAAGATATACAAAGTTTATTTTGGTCATTTGTTCATCCAACATAGTGGTAGTAATATTATTCACAAATCTTATATATCTCACTTCTACTTTCATGAAACTAATGAGAGATGTAGATTTTATGAACAACGTTATTGTCGTTTGTCAACTAAAGAAATGACCAAAATAAACTTTGTAGATGTTGAGAAGTTATACAACTTTGTAGTTGAAAAGTTTTTCATTTGAATTCATTTAGGGCCTCAAAAATTGCTTTAAAAAACTAATTTGCCGAGGGCCAAAAAAATACACACGGCAAAATACATCTTTGCCGAGTGCCAGAAAAAAGGCACTCGGCAAAGACGCATTTTGCCGTGTGCCGAAAAATAGCACTCGACAAAATACATATTTGCCGAGTGACAGAAAAAAGGCACTCGGCAAAGACGCATTTTGCCGTGTGCCGAAAAATAGCACTCGGCAAAATATATATTTGTCGAGTGCTAGAAAAAAGGCACTCAGCAAAGACGCATTTTGTCGAGTGTTTTTTTTTTGCCGAGTGTATTTTATTTGGCACTCGGCAAAGACCGTCTTTGCCGAGTGCCCGATAAAATACACTCGGCAAAGCCTCCGGCACTCGGCAAAGTGCCAGTTTCCGGTAGTGACGACAGTAGATAGTGTGATCTTGATTAATTTTATAATTTGTTTGGACCTGAATTATCACATAAATCGTGTCGTGAGAGTCCATGCCGTTTCTAAGATGATTTTCGGCGGCCATTTTCATCGGTTTTGAATTTCGATTAGGTTACTGATTAAGATCTTGCCCCACTGCTTTACCTAATTCACAAACCATAACACTGGTCGCCGTACTAATTGTTGATGCAGAGTGTCTCGCAGATGGTTGGGAAGAGGCCAAGGCAGTTGCTCCAACCATGCGTCGCGACGAAGGGCCCTAGGCAGCAGGCTGAGACCCAAGCTGAGACGAGCCAACACCAAGCGGAGGAGAAGATCACCGTTGCCATCAACGCCAACCTCCTACAATGTTGTGTATGCTCCTGTCCATTGACGCCGCCCCTTTTCTAGGTATGGATGTGCGGAATCAATCTCTCATGTTCAATGCTCCTGTCCATTGACGCCGCCCCTTGCAGTTTTTCGAAGTTGCCGATTTATTATAGAGCAAAGCTAAACATCACTCGAGTGATTCAAAGTCTCTCCACTCTCAAACTTTTCTGCCCAGTCTAAGAATGTGTTGTGGTCTTCTTCCCTAACTTCGGCAAGGTTAGGGTTTGGAGGCTTACCTAAATCCAACGGGCATGGGGCGGTGTGGCGTCAGGCAGCGGTGGCATTGTCGGTCATGTGGTTGGGGAAGGCGGTTGGCGGGGAAAGGGTGTGGGTGCGATAGAGATAGCCAGCGACCTCCACCGGTTTAGTGTGACAGCGGTCAGAGGCGGGGGGGACACCACTAGAGCCGGGCGGGAGGCAGTGGCGGCGGGGATGCTCGAGTGGACATGAAGAAGACGGCAAGGAGGATGCACATCTGATGGATTTAGGATCGGGCAATGGGAGCCAGCATCGGATTCAAGGTCGAGTGGGGGATGAGGAAGAAGTAGATAAGACGGGAAAGAGAGATTTAATTTGGGTCCTCCATTTTATATCTACTAGGTAGCGTGCCCGTGCGTTGCTACGGAACAACTAAACTTTTGTACTAAAAACGTAGGATCGCACGATAAGATAACAATACTATGAAATTAAATATCAACGTTAAAGTAATATTTAATCCAAAAAACAAAGTTCGTGAAATTAACATAGTCACGGAGAACGCGGCGTCGCATGTTCACCAACTCTACTATATAGACCTTTTTCGTGCGTTGCAACGGAAACAAATAATGCTCTAATAATTTAAACATGAACGTGTTGTATTGTTAAAAAACGATAATGCGAGCGTGATGTTCGGAATGTCAATATTACAAATTGAATTTTATGCATGGCTAAAATTCTCATTGATGGTTTGCAATCATGAAGGTATGCATTTATAGTATTGTTGGTATATTCCTAATGGAAGCAAATACAAAGAATGGAAACTGAAAGGAGGAAGCCAACACCCAAGATTAGTTATATGGTCTCACTGATTAAAAGTACAATCAACTTAAAAACTAACATATTTGCGTAAAAAAACTTAAAAACTAACATAATATATTAGGCATGTTTGTCATACTTAAAAAGTGATATTTTATGAGTGATGTTTCTAAACATTTTTAATACAATAGATACTCTAAATGAACTTAGCGGTTCTGTGCTAGTTAATATAGCTCCAAACAACTCAATGACAAGTTTTTATGATTGGATGGCAAAGTATATTTTATACAAATAATTAAAAGAAAAATTGTCCATGGATCCTCATTCTTTAGACATATATTGCATAGTAAGATGTATTGACCTGATAATGACAAGTTGCCCTTCGACCAACTTGTCCAAAGTCAAGTGCTCAAAGTAACACAAATTACAGCAATGCAAACTGAAAATGCAAAGAGCTTGAGCACTGAAGAATGTGCATGGAAGTTCTCTAAAAAGGGTACCTAGCTGTTTCCTCCTCTTTGATTTCTCCCTTTGCTTAAATGAACATGCTAATATTTTCATGAATAGTAACATCATACCTGTAAAAATAGTATATGTCAATGACGTGACAAAGAGATCAATGACGTGACAAAGAGATCAGCCATTGATTTTTTCCAGGAAATAAAAGCCTACCAGTCAAAATCTTTGCAAAAATGCAACAAATGCTCCACATATAAAATTATAGCATGCAACGATACCCAGCTCAAATTGCATATATTATATTGTTTAAAACTAAAAATTGGATATATTAGAGAATAGAGGATGTATGAGCACTGCAAAAACTCAGATTGCACATATTACATTGTTAAAACTAAAAACTTGATAAAATATTTAAAACTGAAACTTGAAAATTCAGACTGCAAGATGACCAGGAGATAAACAGCACAACACTAAGAAAATAATGACGGTCTGAAGTTTCATGGACATAGATAAGAAAATCAGAGAATGTTCAATTCTGCACATTCAATATTGTAACTGAATTTTTTAACTCAACATTGTAACTGAATCGAAGCCACATACTTGATAATACTGCATTGCTTCATATGTGTTCAGTTTTGAAACAAAATCAACATGTGCTATATTGCAAACTGACTGTAAGCCTATATGTTCTTATCCAAAACCAGTACAGATTGGGGTTGAAAATCTATAGCTTCCAGCTAAGAAGGAAATCAAGAAAATTAACACACAAGTGGACAAGCAGAACTTGAATCATATGTATACTTTGCTTGAGTACACCATAATAAATTTCACATGGTTACCAATAATAACTCAGTAGACTAAACATTTCATAATCTTAAGCTTAGGTTAGCATCTAATACCTTCAATTTTGACACACACCGCCTTTAGTATGGACACTGGACCATAGATAAACATAGAAAATTTATTGTGATTATAAGAAAGGAGCATAACCGTTTATCTCTTGGCCATTTCCAAGAGCAAATTCATACGGGTCACCGCTGTCATAGCTAGAATAAAAAACCGATCCATCAGTGAGTGCCCCCTGCAGCATATCAAGCCTTTTAGCTAAATGAGAGAGAAGAAAAAAAAGAGAGGAAAGTGATGCTGCAGGTGAAGTATCAAGTAGTGCTTTAATCAGACATGAAAAGTCAAACAAGATACTGAATCTACAAAGATCGTAATGCCAAGCAGCTAGCACACTTCTTCTGCATAGCTATCTTAATTGGTTTGAGTTAAGGCATATCCGTATATATGTAGCACCCATGAGAAAATCCCTTTCAAGCTACATCACTAAAAAATCACTGTGTAAAATACAGTAAGGCTAAAAATATACAGATCAGATACAACCACCTGGCCAATGAAGCCCAAAAAGAAGATCAGACCTAAGAAATAATGTTAAATGAAAGAAAATTCAAGTATCCATGGTCTGTTTCAATAAATTAACATTCAGGAATTGTAAACAGGTATATATATATATCAGTTCGGTTGACCTAAGTTAAAAGGATAATTTTCTATACGCCCTTGTTCCAGATCCCTAAAATGCCACTGAGAAATGCATGCTCATATCATGCCCTACCCCCTTAATCAACTGATTGTTGATGTGTAAGCTGGATTAGTTTGATAAATACTACTAAAAACTGCCGGTGACACTTGCAGGGCAGGAACAACACACAATAATATTTGCCCCGTTATGAATTCCATTTCAGTTAACTACAACAGAACTTTCAAAAATTAAACACACAAAATTGTTCATGCTTATAGTAGCACCACTGCACATTACAGAGGCAAAATTCAGTACAACAAATTGGAAGTGACATGTGAGCATCCTTTAAAATAGATATACTTATGTAATAGTGTCATGTCAATACAATGTCAATGCATAGACTGCTGGATACAAAATTCATTAGAGCCCAAAGAATACTTCTGAATGAATATTCACCAGCACAAACTGAGCCTTAAAAATAATCTAATTTGCTAGGGACTGAACCACATGCATGTCAAAGCTAAATTTCCAGTGACTGAACAATGCACATACAAGTAAATTCTTCAGGACGCCCCATTCATTCCTAAGCTGAAAGCAGGGGCAGTACTGATTTTTTTGACTGGACAATACGCATAAAAGTAAATTCGTCAGGAAGCCCTATTCATTCCTAAGCTAAGAGCAGGGGCAGTACAAGTAAATTCTTGGTACAGTAGCAGTGTGCCACCAAGGATAGCCAGTGGGGACAAGAAGTGGTTGTCCATTAAGCGATCTAAACATGACAGTTTGATTTTGGAGAAAAGGGTTAACTTCTATAAAGTCCGTACCCAATGCAGAGAGCTCCCGCTCTGTGCGGGGTCTATAAAATATTTGTCCAATGGAACTTACAGAAATGTCATGGACAGAGTGCTGGTTTTGGTGGCTTTGCCGCTGCTATGTCCAAGCTTCCTGTTTGGGTAATGAATGCTGTTCCTGCAAATCACAAAAAAAAAATAGAATGTTGTTCCTGCAAATACAATAGAAAATAGTCTTCATGTCATCTATGAGTGTGGTTTGATTGGAACTATACAGTCAGATATACAAAACAACTCTAAATGTTGCTTCTTAATATAGTTTCAGGTGCCTTCTCTACTTATCCACGAACATAACATCTGATACATGGTAATGAATCTTCAGCGCGCATTGCAGTAGCCGCCGAGAAAAATTTGGGATCCAAGGAACACGTCAGTGAACCGACACCATGGGACGAGACCAGGGATCCGTGCGGACAGAAGGGATCCCGGCTCTGTGGCGAGCGATCCGCGAGAAGGAGAGAAGGAACGCAGAGATCTCGGCGAGGGAGCGGGGTTACCTGATCTGGATAGCCAATTTATAAATACTTACAAATCGGTGACATTGAGGTCATCCTTAATTAATTTCCAGAGCGTTGTATCAAAATTAGATATGTCAGCTAGCTTAACTGTAATTGAGACGCATTAATGTCAGCCATTTGCACTAAATAGAGAAGAATCAGATAAGGGCATGAGACTTCCTAAAATAACGACTAAGTAAAACTGGGATAGGAAAACTGATTCTTCAAACAGCTAGCAATTAGTCATCCATACAGTGAGAGAGCAGGACTTTGTTTCGAAGCCTAAATGACATAACGCAAGAGCCCAGTCCAACCAACCATACCAAGTGACACGAATGAGCTAAGTTTAGTGATGGATTTAGGTAACAATGAAAAAATATACAGGAGACTGACACATAGGATTTGATATTTCCATACAAAAACAGTAGGGTTAGATGATAGAGATGAAGCAAACAGCTACAATGCAAAATCAATGTAAACTTGGTAACAGCTTGTTCGCTTGCTCGTAAACGATCATAAATTTCCAGCCAGGAACAGTGTTTTTCTCTCACACCAAACCGGCCAGAAGTAAATAATCCACGATCGTTTACGGCCTCCCGAACAGGCTGTGTTTGTCAATCTGTGGCGCTTTTTTTTCTTCATACATACCCCTCATCAGCCTTATGTGGAATCGACACATCCAGACAAACCCTGCTGAACTAAACATATCCACGATCTCGTTCTCTGTAACCTGCAATTCACATACACACAATTGGCTTATCTGATCTGGAGAAAGAAAAAGAAATTGGAACAGTGACCACTTAACCGAGCACTCTCTGTACTGTATATATCTAAACTCAGAAACTCTGTAGCTTCTCATGTTGCACCCCTAAAACGAATTTTCAGAAACTATTAAAATTAATGCCCTGTATATTTAGAAAGTATTTTTGGCTTTCAGATTGTTGTTACCACTGACATTACAAAATGCAGAAGGAATAACTAGGGTACAAAGCAAATTCTCCAAAGGTGCAATAATGTGAATGTCTGAACATTGAACCAAATCAAACAAGAGTTGAATGACTAGCATTGACTATCCCTTTTTGCTAACTGAAGCTGAGAACTTGTTCAATGACTATTGTCGTGTGCATAATTCTGAACATGGATCATCAACCAAAACCAAATTAAATTGCACAAATCTGTACAAACGAAATCCCTATTATTAGCTATGATGGTAAGAACACGGCACTGCAGTCCACAATATTTTTCTCTCCAAATAATTGTATGTGAGTTCATTAGAGTACATCTCTCTACTAAGATGGTTTTCATGTTGGCAAAAAAACAAGAAACCAAATAAAGTTCAGATTCAGATATTTATCCAATCATGACTATTACACAGTTCCGGTCAGCCTTTGGTTGGCCTAGAACAGAGATCACAGCTTTTCCATGACTAGCTATGGGATGCAAGAACACTAACCCTGATGAAGACGTGTATTTTCCATGTCACGGAGAGACCCGTTAATGCTATTGACCTCTCTCCTACACATGATACAGTATGTTCCTCTTCACAAACTCATTTATACACATCTTTTCTATCCACTTTGCCTTGCCACATGGCAAATGTGAAAAGCATAAAGTGCATGTCAGCCTGTGTAATATTGACACATTGTCATGAGCTTTGTGTCCAATCTGTGATTCGTGAAGTAGCATGGGATATGTCTAGATGCCCAGGTTTTGTCTGCATTGCTGAGCTAATTGTTTGTTTAGGTGAGTTCTCTTGGCCTTTTATCAGGATGCAACTGTGTGCCTAAGCAATTAGTCTAGACTTGCAAAGTTGCAACTATGTCACCTTCATTAGTTTATTTCATATAAAAATATCTGAGAGCTAGTAGTAGATTCTGCTAAAAAACATGTATAATCACCTAGGCTCTTCATCCTAATAGCTATACCTCAATAACCTATTCTCTTTATCTTTTTTTAGGATGCAACCGTGTCTATGCATTTAGTTGACATTTGCTTTGGATAGCAGGTCTATCTCGAAATACTCTTGTTCCTTTTTGATAGAAGAGTACAGATGATGCTCCGATTGCTAAACTTATTGATTGTAAATAACCTTTTAAATTATCAAAGCCACCAGATAAGGAATAATAGTTTTTCTTTTTAGTATCCATGTACTTTCCTGTCATTTAAACACTAGCATTAGGCTTCTGCTTTGTGATTGTTGAGGCCGACTATTACAAAGAAATGATAGCGTAGGGTCTTTCCTGTCAAGTTCGTTGCATGGTGGTTATGCTATACTGCTATTTCTTATACGTCAAAGGAGTACTTGGTGAAAGCATCCTTGGTGGACACAACAATATTTTTAGCTGTATAATTTGTCAATTACTTATGCCTAATGTTTCATATCAGGAAGGCAATTTTGCTTGTGCAGAGTGTAAAAACTATAAGGCATGTTATTGAAGGAGACAAGTAACAAAATAAATGGCAGCAGGGAGGGGTTGGCACACCTGATGGCAACAGCGAGCAATGGTTTAGGAGGCGTTGAAGAAGCTGGGGTCCGCTGCGACGGAGTCCTCGGAGCAGTTGCAGATCGCGAGGGCGTGCAGGATGTGCGAGGCCTCCCCCGCCTGCTTTCTCTAGTTCTTGCAGCTTCCTCTTCCGTGAGCAGGATGTGCTTCCTCTAGTTTCGCTCAACGGGATGCGGCGTCGCGGCCAGAACAAATAATCACAAACTCTTTTGTAATACATAAGATCATACAACTTCTTCTACATTAATTCTACATCATCATTGGGCAGAAAATAGAATTAATGCATAAACTCATAAATCAAACATTTATAATATTGCTATCAACGACTTTGGTCAGAAAATAGCAAAATCATAAATTTACTGAAAATTATAACTACTCCTCAAAATTAAATCCTCACGTTCGTTCGAATTTAATTAGAAGATCATAAACATCATCATTCGCAGCGGAAACATGAAAAATACTTTATCTACTTTTCAGAAGCATTTTACTAAACTCATCTACTCTCTGAAAAATTATTCCATTGGTTCAAATTTTGACAGAGATTTAATCATCAAGGCTTAACATTGTTCATCAAAAAAGGCTTCTGAAAATCATAAAACAAAAAAGAAAAACGGCACTGTGTATTTGGCCCGAAAGCCCACAACGGCCCAATAGAGCATGTGCGTGCGCGGTGCCTCCCCGCGCCCAGGCCACAACCTAGGCCTGGGCCGGGAATTCTCTCGCCCGCCTGGGCTCAATCCGGCCCGAGTGTTCTCGGTCGTTCATCTACATCGGACGGTCGAGCGAGCGCGTCGGCCGAACAAAAACCCGGCGCCGCGGCCACCCCCCGAAACCCTATCTCATTTCTTCCCTCTCCCTCTCCCAGCATGAAGCAGAGCAGCGACGGCGACCACCCGCAGCGCGCCCGGAGGAAAGAAGTCGGCGCCGCCGCCGCACGTCCCCTCGCCGGCGCGCGCGTTCACCCGAGGGTGAGCGCGCCGCCGTCGAGCGGTCTTGCTGCGGTGCCCTGCGCCCAATCCCGGTAGGGTACACGCCCTCCGGTGGCTCCCTCCCCGCGCCCCGGCGAAGCGGCGGCGCGGTCTTCTTCCTGTGCAAACGGTGGTGTTGACGGAGGCAAGAAAACCCAGGTAGATTCCTCTCCTTCTCCGTCCTTTCCCCTTTAGGGTTAGGGTTAGGGTTTATTCCAGATCAAACATCGAATCACCTCCTTCTAATTTTTTCTTCTTTTCTACCCCAAAGCCTAGATCTATGCCCAGATTAGGCTCGACTAATACCATTGATAGGACTGTAGGATCAACTAGGCATAGATCTAGTGGGTACAACCTTTCTATTCATGATAAAAGATGTAGTTCATCCTAGTACATGAAGAAATAGAGTAACATAGAGGAGAGGGTGAGAGGTGAGACATCACCAGCCGTCGGAGGGTTTGGCGGAGGAGCTGGAGCCGTCCATGGTTGATGGCGTCCGAGCGGTGAAGCGGTGACAGCGTTGAGGTCGGTGTAGTGAAGATAGTGGCGTAGAGGCAGCAGTGAAGTGGTCCAGTGGAGCTTCCCGTCACTGGCTGTGCACCCTCTCGAGATCGGGCTAGGGTTTGTCGGTGGGGCGACTGTGGCTGCTCACGGTGAACGTCGTGAAGAGAGCCACCGGCCCCCACCTCTCTTTATAGTGCAGTGTGATAGGAGCCCACCAATCATGTAGGGTTGGACGCCCCGATCAGGGCACGAGGTCAAGGCCCAACTCGGCCGTTGGGCCGAGCTGGAGAGACCACTAAAGATGGCAACGGGCAGAAAAAATCCACGTACCCGCGGGCACCCGAACCGGTGGGCGAGGATACGGGCGCGAACTTGTGCCCGCGGGCACGGGTGCGGCTCCTCCATCCCCTGTTGTGTGACTCCTCTAGCAGAGCAAAGCTGACGCCTGACGAGAGTAGGATGGCAAGTTGCAGGCTTGCTGCGGATCTCCCTGCTCTCTCTGTGTCTCTCACTGCTGGATCTGCAGGATCTCCTCTCTCTCTCTCTCTCTGTGTTCAATCTGCAAGAGTGCAACATCTAGGTGCTTATTCCCATTATTGATCTGTGGATCTGCTTTGTTCTTTTGGCGGCATAGGGAGTTGTGACCTGTAAAAGGAGTCTGTAACTTGTGTGGTCCTTAATCAGTGCTCTTGCAAGATGCGTTTTTTTTGTATTTTCATGCTTTTGGATTATTGATTGGAGCTTGCAACATGCGTTTTTTTTTGTATTTTTTGTTCTGTAATCCCCGCTCGGCGCCACGGATCCATCGGGGAGGCAGCAAGCCACCCCGGCACCTCGTGAGGCCACGACCCCGGCACCCGCCTCCCCGGCGTCGTACCCGCCGCGACGCTCCTCTTGCGGCGTCGCTCGGCGGCTCCTCCACTCGTGAGTATGCGGGCATGCCCGCGGGCGAAACATCCCAGCGGATAGCGGGTGCGGGCGCAAAATGGTGCCCGTGGCGGGTGGCGGGTGGCGGGTGGCGGGCGTGGGCACAGAAATTTTCTCTCAGGTGCGGGTTTGTGCTACTAGTATCCACGCGGATATTATCCATTGCCATCTTTAGAGACCACCGCTAACACAATCAACTAGGAAATTCCAACGCGGGATTCAGTAGCGTCGATTAACATTTATGTCACACTGGTACTACGAGTCCATGCTATACTATTGTAGCTTAGCTAGCCATGCGCCCATGCCCGTGATTCCGTGAGACGGCCGGCGCGCGTACCAGTTTTGACGTTGTCGACGACGGGCCTCGCGCGGCCGGTCGACGTCAATCGTCATATCAATCACTCTCACTCCCTGTCTAAGTCCTCTGTCCTGCCTGCGCGTATGCCCGCGCACATGCATCGGCCAACCCGCCCGCGCCGCGATGCGTAGAAATTGCACGCAAACGCGTTGTCCCACTGTAGTAATGCGCACTCGCGCCGCGCCGGCAAGTGCAATGGAGCCGAAGCCGCAGAGTGAACGGCCGGCCGGCCGGCCGGCGGGCTCGATCGATCTCTAGCTCACAGCCCAATGCTTGCTCCCTAAGCTACCAGGTCATTATGGTCGGTTCACTTCGATCGGTTCGTCTGTCTCTCTTTGTTTAGGAACACTGGCAGCCGGTGCCGGTGCCGGTGCTCTACTGCTCTGCCTTTTCATTAAAAGAAGAATTGTTTTTTTTTTCCTCTTATTTAGAAGAGTTTATCTCGGGTGCGTAAGTGACAACGACGGAGAAGAAATAATGTTATGCTTTTGTCTTAATAAAACATATTATATGTAAAGATTTAACTGTTTTAGTATGACCTTTCGACACATGAATTTTTTGTCTATGCTTAATCGGTACTACTCCATTAATTTAGAGCAACCACAATCTTATTCAAAAGACATCTATAAGGATTAAAATAACTTATTAGCTAGCTAAAACACTATAAGACTAGCCTAGAGTAGTCCATAATAAAAGAGGTACCTATCGACTTATGAACTATTCAAATATAGAGAATAAAAAAATGTTATTTGTGTTACTCCTTCCTCTTTGTCCACATTCTACCCATGTTAGAGATGGCAAATTATTTTGGTCTCGGGTGGACTCACCTCATAGACTACTTGTTGGTTGAACATTATGAGAAAATAATAGCAGCTTCTGAATGGTCACGTGTCTCCCATGCATATACATTGTGGCTGCCCTTACATTGGAAAACTGTTAATTTTTTAACATAATTAAATAATAACGCCATTTTCTTTTATAACTTTTGCGTAATATAATGATGATATATTAAAAAAATAGACCGTTAGAATCTCTAGTAATACATATGCTACTATTTTTACTCAAGACGCAATTCAAGCCACGTATCTCAAATTAGGATGGCATTGATTACTGGGAGCCCCTAAAACGCGTACTGAGAATTTGCAGTTGGCAGGTTCAATGGCCAGACTTTTGTCGACGCGTTTAGCTGATAGCTACGTAACCGAGTGCGTGTGGTACGTAGGTTTTCGCTGCAGTTTCGTCCGCATCGATCAGGCACCGTTTTTCTGGTTCAGCTGGGAAATGTTTGGTCGTCTGGACGTGCAGCCGACTCTAATAACCCTGACGGCACCTTTATCAGTTTGATTGATCACAGAACAGCAGCAGCTAACTAAAATCGGCACATTCTGCTGACATAAATGACGAAGCTAGTTAGGGCCTTGCTTAGATTGGTGTTAGGAATCAGTATTTGACATTGTAGTACTTTCGTTTCTATTTGATAATTATTGTCCAATCATGACATCACTAGGATCAAAAGATTCGTCTCGTAATTTACAATCAAACTGTGTAATTAGTTATTTTTTTATCTACATTTAATACTCCATGCATGTGTCCAAAGATTTGATGTGATGAAGAGGGAGTGAAAAAACTTACAATCTAAACAAGGCCTAGTTTTTTTCTTTGAAAAGTACACTGGTTTTTGGTTCAATGATCCAACTTGGCCAAATGGATGTGGATGGCAGGTGCACAGAAAGAAGAGCATCATATTAAAGATGCCGTCTCTGAATTCAGCAAGTATCATTTTCTTTTTGTCTCCTTCAAACTAAATGATATCCGTTTATATAACCCACTAGGGAATTTCCTCCAAGGTTCCTTTGAATGAGATGGCGGAAAAGCATTTTTATTCTAATCTGATTCTTTACTTCTTATGCGCAGAAATCACACGCTCTGTTTGAAAATTGCACCGATCCATTGCTTTATATATATTCACACATTATTATCATAGATGTTGACTATGATACGAAAGTGATTAGTTTGAGGAGTGGGATGGTGATCGATCATGCTATTTGATTTTTTTTTCGTTTAGCCCCCAAAATAGTACTCCCTTCGTACCAAGTTTTAGGGGGAAAAGACAACCACAAATTGACAATAAAATGTACAACTTAGAAAATGTCTAAGCAATTGAATAATTTGCGAGAGATTTCAACAATGTTTTTATTGAGAAATGCAGCCCACCAAAAAAAATGAAGGACATTGGCGTGGGAAAAAAATGAAGAGAAGAGAGACAACAATAGCTTTAAATAGAGGAATTAATCGATGATAGCTATATAGAGTCGTGTCAATAAATACAGTAAGAACGCATAGAGAAAGAGAGGACAATACAAGCAAACAAAAAAAAAACTACATATAAATAATGTTTTCACGTAAGAAAATCCAAAAAAATATAATTAAAAAAGCTAACTATGCAAGTTATTTGCGCTGCCCCTTCTATTACGAAACAACCTTTGTTATGGTTGCACGTTCCAGCTCAATTGCTTTCGCCGGTGTCAACTTCTGACGCTATCAGATGACTGTATTAGCTGGCCATGCTATCCGAATCCGATGACTGTTTCAGCTGGGAGCAGAGGAGCCTGCCTGCCACTTGCCTTCAAGTTATGCTCAGTGGACTGTATTCCGTATATTGCGGTCCATCATTAGTATTCAAACAGTAAGGCAGAATGGTATAATGATGGACCGCAAATTCGACGCATCATTAGTTCTCAAATAATTGGTGAATCGAAATTTTCTGTTTGGCAGTACAGTAAAAGTTGTAATTTCGTTGAGGCAAGTAATGATTCGGTTTTACTGTTGTGAAAACAAAAGTAAAAGGTAGTAAGGCACAGCCTAACACAGAATTACAGAAAAAATCGATTCGGTTTGGTACAAGCTGTTTAGAATTGCATCAACGTTTTTCAATTTTATTATTAATTCCACGGATAGGTTCATTCTGAATGTCTTTCACTTTCAGTGCAGCAAATCTAATTGCAAATACTGCAAATCCCTCGTCATCTTCCGAAACCCAAGCCGGTCTTAGGAATCCAACTTGGGTTAGCAATTTGCTACAATCCAGCTGCAGACAAAGAACTACTACTACAAGTCTCCAACACTATACACGTGGCAGACTGCCTCAAGGCCACAAAAGAAAAGAAAAAAAGAGAAAAAGAAATGGTCTGACTGGATCAAGAAATGTGATGCACGGACTGCAGGACGGCCTCGGCCACCAGCGCCAGATGGTGTAGCGCGGCGACGGCGGACACGGGCACGCTGGCGAGCACCAGGGCCGCGACGGCGATGGCCACGCCGGGCCTGGTGCCCATGAGCAGCAGCTGCAGCGCGCCGACGAGGCTGGACACGTCGGAGATGTAGGCCGGGTAGTACCGCTTCTCCCACGGCGCCCACTCGGCGGGCGCCTCGTAGTTGGTCTCCGCCATCCGCGCCTCCCGGATCCGCCGCCGCAGCACGGACATGCCCTCGTCCACCAGCGCGCCCCCGTACTGGCCCCGGCCGCCGCTCGCGTCCCGGCGTAGCGCGGCGCATCGTGTTGTCGCCGCCGGGGACGCCCTCCTCGGTAGCGCCGGTCCGTGGCACGCCGCCCCGTGCCGGAGCGCGGCCGGCGTTGCTGGAACTGGACGGGAGAGGGAAGCAGCAGCAGCCATGGATCGGCTCAGGAGCTGATCTTTGTATCTCAGGCAAGAATGAGAACACTGCACAACCAAACTGGGGATCGAGGGAGAGGGAAGAAGAATCAATCGAAGCTGATGAGAATTTCGAGCCCAAATGGGCACGCATTTATAGGCACTGGGGGCTTCACGCGTCTGAGGTGTACGCAGACGAGTGATTAGTTATCTCACTCCGGCCAACCGGAGGCTGACACGTACAGAGACTAAACCATAAGAAACTAGTACTACTGCCACTCTGCCGGTGCTCGTACTTTGGACGGTGATTTGGAGATAGTTTATTTGCAGCGGCATGGCCCCAGCCCCAGGCAATCATGAACAGAAACAACGGCTCTGCTGCGATCTCTGATCATTGAGCTGACTTCAACTAGGAGGATCTGAAAATAATAATAAAAAAAGGCTTCTGGGCGGCGGATTGTATACTGCCTCTGCCTCGGCTCGTCCATAATGCTGGGGTCCTCTCATAACCAGATACTGTGCAGAAGGCGCGGCCTCGTTCTGACTCGCGATATACTGCAAAGAGAGAACCAGATCAACAATGGGTGGGGAAATCAGATGGTAAAGTGGTGTAGCTTCGACAAGGAAACACAAATTAAAGGGCTGTTGATCACACATGGCCAGAACCAGAATCCTCATGCAGAAAATGTGTTGGAGGTGAACACAACACTAACACATGTTTCACACTTTCACCTGCAATACCTACTTTGCTGGCTCACTAAGATTTGGTCTGTATTGTATTGTATTCCCACTTATGTTTTAAAAAAAGTTCAGTAGAGCATCTTAGTGATGTGAGGTGTCAGAAGAATCTAAGGCGTGTTAAGATGAGGGGTTTGCTATAAATCTTCTACAATTTAGCTCGTATAATTGAATCGAAATACCCACCTAAACAAACGACGGAACTTATGATGGGTTTTCAGTTATCATTGTGATCCAGCCAGCCAAGTAACCAACGATGTGCAACGAGCATCAGCTCAAACTACAGCAACGAAGTGAGATGTGATTTAACATTTTCATAGCTAACAAGTGTTAATCTCAGTGGGTCATGTAGACTGCAGAGTTACCCAAATTGTTGGTCACACAAATCCTCAAGTCATTTCTCAACAACAACAGCAGCAAACTATAGAGAATAACAAGATACTGAAATGACTATATGATGGCAGAACTGTCTTCATGGGACTGGGAGTTCATATTCCATGTGAGAGTAACTCTAACCAGGGTCCAGGGCAAGTTTTATTGGTGATAATTTCCCATTCAACATGAGAAAAGCTTAAGCGATGGAAACAATTACGAACAGAAAGGTATAGAAGTAACAAAGTGTCGGCGCGAAAAGTAAACAACAAGTAAATATTTATCGTTTTGCCGTACGTTGTGATCAGATGTGGCCTAGCACTCAATGACACAGGGTTTATACTGGTTCAGGCAACATGCCCTACGTCCAGTTTGAGTCGGTCGGTGACTTTATTTCTGAGCCCAGGTGCTCGAAGTTTGCTGTGGAGTTACAAACGAGTGGGAATAAGATGGGGGTCTTAGAGGTACGGTCGGACTCTGGACCGAAGGGCCGAGAGTGACGGGAGCTCCTTCGTGCGCTAAGTATCGGAACGTATGCTCTGTGTAGCTTTAGAGTTCTAGAGCCGTGAAGCTGTTCGAGTGCTCAGAACGTCTAAAGCTAGTAGAGAGAGAGTCGGAATGAACCGTCTGTCCCTTTTAGGAGGGAGCGCATCCACTTTTATAGGTGAAGGGGATGGCCTTACTAGTTAGGAGAGAGAGAGCGCGTGTGTGTTTACTAGTCTTGTTGCCCACGCCGTCGGGTATAAGACAATTTGTCGGCGCCCACAATACTGTTGACGCCCAGATGCATATGGCATGGTCCATTGTGTTCTTCTGATATGGCAAATGTCGACGCCTATCATACTGTAGGACAAATGTCTGTGCCTACAACACTATTCATGTTCTGACATGTCTGGAAGGCTATAAAGTACCCTTCTGACATGGCCTGACAGTATTGTCCTGCAGGTGTGCAGGGTACGGTCCTCGGTATTGCGGTTGACTTGAGCGCCTTACCCTATCTGCTCCGCCTGATTTCTTGGGTCCTTACCGAGCGGGCATCCTCGGCCGGTCGTTCCCAGTCGGCTCCAACCACGCCAGTCGGAGAAGAGCCACAGGCAGAGGTTCGGTGTATTCCCGGTCGGAGAAGCAGGTCGGAGCCGGAAGCGAGCGTCGCCCCTCGCTGGCCAGGCCTTCCGGTCAGAGAAGCGAGTCGAAGTCAGAAGCGAGCGTCGCCCCCTCCTTGGCCAGGCCTTCCGGTCAGAGACTGGATCGTTCTTCTGGCCTGTCGTTAGGTATCTAGGCCGGCCCAGGAGTTGCGCGTCGTTTGCAATGTCGTCTGCTGGACCGAGCTTTTACTGGGAAGCGGGCCCATTAGGGACCCCGGGTTTATGAACCCGACAGGAGCCCCCGGGCAATTTGGGTAGAATCGTCTTGGGATTTTTCAACTTGCCAGTGGGTGCGTGCGAGCGCACCCGGTGGGTGTGGCCCCCGAGACTACATCCGACTGGTGAGTCGGTTGGAGGCTAAGTGTCGACCGAATATCGCCGGCAGTCCTCCGAGGGGTATCCCACGAAGGTAGATTGATCGGCAGAGGAGCGTGAGATCAAGAACAAGAAGGCAACAGAGACACACGAGTTAGATAGGTTCAGGCCGTCAGTATGACGTAATACCCTACTCCTGTGGTATATTGATTTGTATTAGCCATCGTATTATATTGCGTGAGTTTGGAGAGGGTCCCTGCCCGCCTTATATAGTCCGGGGAGTAGGGTTACAAGTCGGTTAGATCTTAGAGATAACCAAAAAGTAATAACTGATTACAGGAATCTTGGGATCATACATATCCCAATAGATCTCATAGTATCTTCAGGATATCTTCCAGATGTCTTGCGGGAGCCGCCGAGCAGAGTCGTGCCCCGCAAGGCTTCGTCCTATGGGCTGGGCCGCCCCTAGGGGCGTAGCCCCTGTGGTCTACCGTGGGTATCTGGGGTCACACCCCCCACAACTAGTCCCGGAGCGCCTTGTACCCATTGTGCAACGCCGTCTTGAGCTTGTCTGAGTAGGTGCGAACAAAGCCGAGCAGTCAAACTCATGGTCCGACCACCGTGATGAGCTGTCGAGCAGTTGTGAGCAATTGCCGAGCAGTATGTACCGTCTCCGAGCAGCATAACCCAAGTACGGCTTGCCATAAGGGTGTAAGGAGCTCAAGTTCAGAAT
This sequence comes from Miscanthus lutarioriparius, assembly GCA_904845875.1. Classification (NCBI taxonomy): domain Eukaryota; kingdom Viridiplantae; phylum Streptophyta; class Magnoliopsida; order Poales; family Poaceae; genus Miscanthus; species Miscanthus lutarioriparius. Next base: position 93,980 of record CAJGYO010000715.1, read on the forward strand.
CAAAAATTTCTTCGCAGTGGACCAAGTGTGCCCACTTAGAGTCCGACCATGAGAAAATTAGATAATCTTCTTCAACTTCAAGAGGCACGGAGTCTTCCAGATTTAAGCAAACACACTCACCGCAAGGTGAAGTGTGCCCACTTAGTCCCCGAGCCTGACAGTAGATGACGTAGTCATGTGGTGCCAGGGTCCAAAGTAGAAGAATAATAAAAGACCAGCCGAGCAGGCGGCCAGTCCTCGGGTGTAGCCCCAAAAAGCACATTCACCGCAAGGTGAAGTGTGCCCACTTAGTCCCCGAGCCTGACAGTAGGTGATATGGTCACATGGTGCTAGGGTCAGAAACAGCAGTCAACTTGTAGAAAACAGAATCGCGGAGAAATCACCAGAGTAACGACTGTACAGTAGCAATTACTGAGCCGTAGCGGTTGGCAGAGAGGTCGGTGAATATTCGGCGAGCCGTAACAAATTGTGGACATAAATCAGCGATACAAGCCGAAGTTGCGCGAAAGCCCAGGTAATGGCCCACCTTCAGTTGCGGAGAATTTGGGGTGGCGTAAATTGCGGGAATAGTTCCCCAAAAACCCTCGAATGCGAAAAGGTGGGGAAAGTGCTTTATAACTGCGCCGCCGCATCCCGCGTTCCCACCTTTGCCACTTTGCCATTTCATCTTCCTCCTCAGCCCTCACATTTCTAGATTTGCATCCACATTTGCTTCCGCCGCCAAACCCTAATCAAATCTGAGAGATGGCGCCAAAGAAGGGAGCTGCCAAATCGAAGAAGACGAGCCCCAAGAAGGCGAGCGCCAAAGCCCGGCGTGACGAAGAGTGGGTGCCGTCGCGAACGGGAGAAGCGGAGCTCAATAGATTGGTGGAAGCTGGCGTTCTTCCTGACCGCACTACTGCCGGATGGCGGCTGGCCCTCGGTGAGCCCTTCCCAACACCTCATACCGATGAAGTGGTGGTATTTAAGGATTATTTCTGGCGTGGGTTGGGATTTCCTATTCATCCATTCCTGAGGGATTTGTTGGAGCTTTGGGTGGTTAGTCTATGCAATCTCCACCCAAATACCATTTTACACATCTCTATCTTCATCCATTTCTGTGAGGCATATCTCAGAATCCTCCCCCACTTCAACCTCTTCTGTCACCTATTCTGGCTGGAGAAGAGAGGCGGCGGTGGTTCCAAGGTTGTCGGCGGAGTATACCTTCAGCTGCGTGATGGAATGATGGGTGAGTACCTTACTGTGCCGCTGAACACGTCACTAAAGAACTGGAACGCCCGGTGGTTCTACATGAGGTAGAGCCACCCGATCATACGCTGCGACACTGACCACATATTGGAGAGCCAGAGGAGCTGGTCGGAGATGCCAAACAGCGCTAACATGGAGCAAGTGAGGGAGCTCCTTAACTTAATAAAGGGTGTGAAAACCAACGGCAGATTGGTGGCGGCGAGCTTTATAGTGCGCCGCGTTCAGCCCTATAAGGAGAGAGCCCACCCCGCCTTTGAATTCAAGGGAGAGACCGACGGTACCCGAGAGAGGCCGGAGATGCTGTCGAGGGACATTGTGGAAGAGCGGGCTACAGAGCTATTCGCTCCGTTTGTCTCATTCAATATGTCAGGGTATACGAAGCCCTTTAACTGCAAGAATCTGCCTCCTCAGGTAAATATCTCAGTTGTATGCTCTTGATGCTTTGTACCTTTTGTCATTCCCGAGCATTGGACCGATTCACTTATGCGAAGGTCCACTCGCAAGAAAGGATGGTGTACTTCTCGGGCGTGCCAAAGCGTGAATGGCCGAAAAGAGTAGATTCTCGGCCACCGCCGCGGCCAGAGGAGGACACTATCAGCATCTCGTTGGAGAGTCCATCCCCGGTGTTGGAGAAAATCCAGGGGAAAAGGGCAGCGGCAGACGAACCAGCCCGGAAGAAGAGAAAGACGGCGGCCGCCGCTCCCCACAAACTGGGCGGCATCTCGCTTGGTGGCGACCAGACCACTCGAACGCGAAGGACCACGGTGTTCGAGTGGTCGGATGACGACGAAAATCCGGTGGCTGCTCCACCGAGCACTGAAGCACCTCCGCGCAACATGCGCGTAGAAGAACAATTGAAAGGAGGTGAAGAAGTCCCCGAGCAGCGGGCGAGGAGAGTCCCTGCACAGTAGGTGATGGGGGCCTCTGCACAGCAGGCGACGGGAGTCCCCGAGCAGCAGGCGGAGGAAGTCCTAGAGCGACGGGCAGACCAGAGGCCGACGGTGGAGGAGGCGGCACCTCCACCCCAGAGCACAGAAGTTGACCCCACGGCCACGCCCGGGTGCTCGGGTAGGCGTCACCGGTTCAAGAAATTGTACCGGCAGACCAAACCGTAAGTATCCTTGCCTTGGAGTTACTTTACTGTCGTTTCTTAGCTTCTATTAGCGACTAACGAGAAGATCCAAGGCAGTGCCAAGTGTGCGAAGGATCCGACCCCGCCCGTCTGGACTGTCGAGCAATCGATGGCTGGTCTCGGAGCAGAAAAGGTGCCGGTAGACCCCATGCCGGAGTCCCCAATTGCCCAACGGCCTACGGAGGAGTCAACCATAGCTACTGGCGGACTTGGCGGCGGTGAGAGGTTGGCTGACGGGTCAGCGATGGTGCCAGAGGTGACGGCGGAAACCATTGGATCTTCAGGGGCAGAGGCTAGATCTGCCGATGCTGCGCCGGCGTTCGGCGCGGAGAGTCCTGCGGCGCTGGCGGAGCAGACGGTGTTGCCTGAGGCTTTGGAGGGCATGGTCAGACATGCTATCCGGCCCCCAAGCACAGCCACTGAACCCCTAGGTGGTGCCTCCAGCTACAGCGGAGGAGGACGAGGTGGAAGAGATCGAGCGTGATGAACCTCGACCTCAATCTGTCCGAATCCTCCGCAAGCGTGGTGACGAGGTGGTGGTTGTCGAGGAGGAGGATACCACCAAGGAGATGAGGAGACTGAAGTCTGCCCTTGGTGGGGTGATGAAACAAATCGAGGTCAGTACTGCATCAGGAGTGCTTGTCTTTGACGTTGTAGATTGGAGTTCATCATTATCATTGTGCACTTGCAAGGAATAACTCGGACTGCCGAGCAGCGGCACCAGCTGATAAAGAGGATGGAGCCCCTCGCCGAGGAAAACAAAAAACTCAAGGCGGTGATGAACCTCTCGGAGAGAAACATCCATAAGGCCCAGCGCGAGCGAGACCTTGTAGAGTCCAACGCGCGGGACCTGGAGTACCAGAAGGGCATCCTATCCGAGCAGCTGGCGACCACGTCCGAGCAGCTACGGAGCAAGTCCGAGCAGTTGGCCACTATCTCTGAGCAACTGACGGGTGCTGCCGAGCGGTTGGAGTAGCTGCAGAAAGTCTCTGAGCAGGAGAAAGGTATGTCATATCGGCGAATATGCTTTGTATTGCTGAATAGCTATATCTTTGGTGATGACTACTATGATTGTAGAGCAAGACACGGAGCTCGGCCAGCTGTGCCGGGACCTCGAACAACTCCGAGAGGAGAAGGCGAAGGAGTCAGAGCGAGCAGACAAACTGGCTGAGGAGCTAAAAGGTGAATACTTCCTGGTCAGAGTTAATGCAGAAGTGCTTTCCTTGTATGATGGAACATTGTAATGCTTGCAGGCTACCATCATAAAGCCAAGGCACAATTTGATGTGCTGGTGCAGGAGGCCAGGACCCAAAGGGATAACTTCGACGTTGTAGTCGTCGCAGTTAAACCGGTGCTCGATTGTGTCAACCTAGAACCGGCCCCTCAGCCCGATGGCAAGCGGCAATGTTCAGATACCATCATCCAGAGGTGCAAGGCAGTGTGGGAGAACTTCAAGAGCTTCAACGGTGACGCCATTGTTACCGCCACTACTCATGTCCTTGTGGTGGTTCGGTCCCACTATCCATCCGTTGACCTTTAGGTGATAGGGGCCGGATTCGCTGAAGGACTGAGCGAGGCGGAGACCCAGCAGCTGGAGGATGAGGTGGAGGACGCGGCGAAAAAGCTGGCCGGCGACATCGACCTATTTGGTGAGACATACGACAATGGCGAAGCTCGGTGATCTGCTTGGAGATTATCATCTATAACATCTGGACGGTGTAGTTAGAACGCGCGAAAGCGCAAAAAACATTTATGTATATGTATAAATGTTATAAGGTGCATGTGTATGCAGTTTGCTAGTATTTCGGTGAAAAAAATCTTTGTAGTTTTAACCAAAACGCAATTATACATAGTATAAGTAGCGTCCGAGCGGTTAGCTCACTGCTGAGCCCTATGGCCTCGGCTAGCCCACAATCCATAACATCGAGCGCGGAGCCCGTGCACGTGTAGGAGTTGCAGGTGTGACCAAGGAACCACAGCCAACCACCCATAACGCAGAGCGTGGAGCCCGTAGCATGTGCAGGGAGGGATCAGAGACTGGGTCTTCTCCATATAGCGCAGAGCGGAATGTTTGCTGCTCAGCGGTTGGTGAAATAACTTAGAGATAAACGTAGTATAAGTGGCATCCGAGCAATTAGTTCTTTACTGAGCTCTCGGCCTTGGCTAGCCCATAGTCCATAACATCAAGCGCGGAGCCCATGAACGTGTAGGAGGAATAGGCGTGACCAAGGAACCGCAGCCGATCACCCATAACGCAGAGCGCAGAGCCCGTGGCACGTGTAGGGAGAGATCGGAGACTGGGTCTTCTCTAAAGAGAACAGAAAAGAACGTATGATGCTCGCTGATTGGTGAAATATCTTGGAGATTTGGAGCAAAATGTTCGGTGATTAGGAGAAACATGTTTGGCGAAATACGTTGGCGATTTGGAGAAAACATGTTCGGCGATTTGGAGAAAAAGTGTTCGGCAACTTGGAGAAAACGTGTTCGGCGATTTTGGAGAAACTCGTTCGGCGAAAACGTTGGAGGTTTGGAGAAACGTGGTCGGCGCAGTTATGGCGATTTCGTATTGGAGTTCGTTATGGAGTAGCATAGAGCTCGTTATGGAGTAGCATAGAGCTCAGCGACCATAAGCGGAGATTAAACCACAATGGAGAAAAAGTGGAGACAAGTTATGGAGACCAAAACTTTATTCATCATAAAGTGAAGAGTATATATCTAGGGCATTTCAAGGATAGAAACGTATGAGGTGCTCGATGTGCCATGAGTTGGGGACATCGATTCCGTCTAAGTCACATAGGCGATAAGACCCTGGTCGAGTAACCTCTTTGACGACATAAGGCCCTTCCCAGGGGGAGGAGAGCTTGTGCATCCCTTCAGTTTTTTGTTTTCTGTGGAGAACGAGGTCGCTGACAGCAAATGAACGACCTTTGATGTTGCGGTTGTAGTACCTCCACAAGCCTTCTAGATATTTGGCTGTGCGAACGCAAGTGATTAGGCGTTCTTCCTTGGCCCTATTGACGTCCTCTGTCCGAGCAGCTGCGGCTTGCCCTTCATCATAATTTTCCACCCTAGGTGCTCGGAAGGCAATATCCGCTGGTAGTATGGCTTCTGATCCGTAGACCAAGAAATATGGAGACACACCGGTGCTGCAACTAGCTTGAGTGCGCAGTCCCCAGACCACAGCTGGTAGCTCCTTGAGCCATTTGCCCGGATGCTTTTCTTCTTTCTGATATAGCCTCTTTTTTAGGGCATCAAGGATCATGCCGTTCGCCCATTCGACCTGGCCATTGGCTCTAGGATGGGCAACGGAGACGTATTTGACGGAGATGCACCGGTCTTCGTAGAAGTCCCAAAAGTGATGGCCAGTAAATGTAGTTCCGAGGTCGGTGATGATGCTGTTCGGGAGACCGAATCTGTGGATGATATCTTCAAAGAGCTCGACTGCTTTCATTGCAGTAGCCGAGACGAGCGGTTTATACTCAATCCACTTGGAGAACTTGTTGATGGTGATGTACACGTACCAGAAACCACCTAGCACTGGCTTGAAAGGCCCAATCATATCCAGTCCCCAGCATGCGAAGGGCCAGGAAGCTGGGATGGTCTGTAGCTCTTGTGCCGGCACGTGTATCTGCTTGGCAAAAAAATGGCATCCTTCACAACATCAGACGAGGTCTTCTACATCGGAGATGGCCGTGGGCCAGTAAAAACTAGCTCGAAAAGCTTTGCCGACCAATGTTCTCGAGGCCGCGTGGTTGCCGCAGGAACCAGAGTGAATTTCGAGAAGTAGCTTCACTCCGTCTTCTTGGGTGATGCACTTTTGCAGTCTCCCTTCCTTGGCACTTTTCCTCATCAAGTTGTCATCCACCAGCACGTAATGCTTGCTTCGACAGATTAGGCATTCGGTTTCAGTCTTATCGGTGGGTACTCCGGCGTTGGAGAGGTACTTGATGAACTGTTCCCTCCAATCGGTGGCCGGCAAAGGTACCGTAAGTACCAGCTACTCGGCGGGGGAAACTTCCTAAATTTCCTTATCTTCCTTAATGGATGGCGCCAGAAGATCTTGAACGAAGACCCCCGATGGAATCACGGCGCGAGAGGAGCCTAACTTGGATAGGTGATCGGCGAGCTGATTTTGATCGCGTACCACGTGGTGGTACTCGATACCACAGAACTTCCCTTCAAGCTTCCTGATTTCGGCGCAATATGCATCCATCTTCTCGCTGGAGCAAGACCAGTCTTTGTTGAGCTGGTTGATGACCAGCGCGGAGTACCCGTATACCATGAGGCATTTGACGCCAAGCTTAACGGCTATACGGAGTCCATGGAGACATGCTTCATATTCGGCGGCGTTATTGGAGGCCGAAAAGTGTATCCGGAGAATGTATTGGAGCTTATCCTTGGTTGGCGTAATGAACAGAATGTCTGCACTAGCACCGTTGATGTCAAGGGCGCCATCGAAGTACATCACCCAGTGCTCAGGGCAGGTGGCGGCGATGGGCTCTTGGATCTCGGTCCACTCAGCGACGAAATTAGCAAGCGCCTGAGACTTGATGGTAGGCCTGCTTCTGAATTCAATGAAGTAAGTGTCAAGCTCGATAGCCCACTTGATGATACGGCCATTGGCCTCTTTGTTGCGGAGAATGTCCCCTAGAGGGAACTCGGTGACCATGGCGATCCTGTAATACTCAAAGTAGTGGCGGAGCTTGCGCGACGTAATCAGAATGGCGTATAGCAGCTTCTGGACCTGAGGATAACGAGTCTTGGGCTCGTTAAGAACCTCGCTGATAAAATATACCAGATGTTGCACCTTATAGGCATGCCCGGCCTCCTCACGTTTGACCACAATTGTTGTGCTGACGATGCGAGAAGTAGCGGCGATATAGATCAGGAGAGTTTCATCTAGTTGTGGCACCATCATGATCGAAGGCTTTGTTAGGAACAACTTAAGCTGCTCGAAGGCTGTGTCTGCCTCTTCCGACCAAGAAAAGTGCTCGGAGGCCGTGAGGAGTTTGAAGAACGGTAGCCCATTTTTGCCGAGGCACGATATGAATCAGCTTAAAGCAGCCATGCAACCTGTAAGCTTCTGTATATCCTTGACGCATGTTGGCTGTTTCATGTTGGTGATGGCGGAGACCTTGTCAGGGTTGGGCTCAATGCCTCGTGCGCTGACAATGGAGAGGTTGGCCCGCAGGGCCAGGACTCCTACAGGCGAGGGCATCTTCAGCACCAGATACATGTAGTGCGGTACAGCCATGAACTTAGCCAAAGCTGGCCGACTAAGTATGGCGTGGTAGGCGGTGTTGAAGTCAGCGACATAGAAGTTGATGTGCTCGATGCGGTAGTTGCTTGCCATGCCAAACTATACTAGTAGGGTGATCTCTCCAAGCGGTTTGGAGGCCCTGCTAGGTACCACACCCCAAAAGGAGGAGTTGGAGGGTGTGAGATCTGCTAACCCGAGGCCTAGCTCCTTTAGGGCTCCGGCGAAGAGGAGATTCAGAGCGCTCCCACCGTCGACGAGCACTTTTCTAAAAAGCACCTTCTGGACGGTTGCGTCGAGGACAAGGGGGAAACGCCCTATGTAGGGAATGTCCACCCATTGGTCGGCCCTACTGAAGGTGATGGGGACCTCGGACCATGGGCGATAGCTGGGGTTGGTGGCGGCGTCTTCCGTAGTGACGGCGAGCACCCGCCGTGCGGCAAGCTTCCGTTCCCTTCTGCTTTCGGTGGAGGCGAGGCCCCCGAAGATGGTGGCGACCACCTTGTCGTGGTCGTGGAAGGCATTGTCATTGCCCATAGGTGGTCGGCGGCCTCCGGCTCCGTTGTTGGTGTCGTCGTCCAACTTTTTGTCCTAGAACTCCTTAGCCAAGCCGAGGTAGTTCTTCATCTTGTGCTTGGCGTTCTTGTGGAGAGGGCACGGGCCGTCGAGGATCTTCTTATATTGCTCATCATAGTTGCGCTTGGCCTGAGGTTCATTGACGGTGGCGATGATGTGGTCTGGCCGGCGGCGGCGATTTTGGCCAGGCTTGGGTCCTTCAAGCCGATCACGGCCGCTGTCATGATGGTAACTGCGGTCGTCGTAGCGGCGGTCGTTGTGGCATCGGTCGTCTGGGCGGTCATCGTAGCGACGTGTTGGGCAATGAGTGCTCACATCCTCATTGAAGCGCACCTCGGCCTCCACAGCGTCGGCGTATTGGTTGGCGATCGTGATCATCTCGCCAATCCTAGTAGGCAGCTAGCGGTTGAACTTGGAGCGAAGCTCGCGGTGGTAGAGTCCTCGGATGAAGGCGGTGATGACCTCAGCTTCTGTGATGTTGGGGATAGAGTTCCTCATCTCAAAAAAGCATCGGATGTAGCTATGGAGGAGCTCGGACGGCTTCTGGTTGATGCAGTTCGTGCTTGGTGCCCGGCCGAGTGCATGTAGCCATGTAATTATCGGTGAAGACTTTTTTTAGCTCTTCCTAGGATCCGATGGAGTCTAGGGCAAGGCTGGTAAACTAGCTCATGGTGGCTGGCATGAGCATGATGGGAGGATAGTTAAACATGACACTGGTGTCCCCTCCGGCGGCGCGGACAGCAGTGGCGTAAGCCTGTAGCCACTGTGTCGAGTTCATCCTTCCTTCGTAGGGCTCGACCCCAGTGATTTTGAAACCATGGGGCCACTGAAGTGTTCGGAGCGCCCTCATGAATGATGGGGGGCCCTCAGGGTTGTCGGCACCATCGTTTGCGGCGTTGCCATCGGCGGGTGGCTCAAGAGCTGAGTTCGGGTTACCGTACTCTTGCTCATACTCCTGGTGGCGGCGTACTTCGTCTTCATGGCGACCGAAGTGGCATTCGTCGATATGTCATTATGCATCTCGGAGATTGTTGAGGTGCACTCGGACGTCCTGGTCAGGTTGGCGGTGGTGTTCAATGTGGTTGCCCCTAGCTCCGCCCTATAGGAGTTGCTTGTCGTTGTGGCGCTGGTCAGTGAAGTGACTTGGGCGGTGATCGGATCTTGTGGCAACTGATCGGCGAATTGAGGTTGTGGAGTAGGAAGGTCTTTGATCCTAACGGATCTCATTGACCTAGCAATGCGCCACTTTGAGCATTGCGACGACCCTGGCGACCTCCGGTGTCTACTGGAACTAGGCGAGCTCATTGGCGGCCACAGCCAGGGTGGTGCTTGGAGTCTTGTAGACGTCGTGGCTGTCAACATGGAGAAACTTGTCATCGAGGTTGCTCTGGAGCGGCCTTCTTTGTGAGTCAAGCTGCTGCTCGGCCATCGCAAGGGTAATCTCGTTTGCTCAGCGTTGTGCGTGGTTGACGTTTCAATTCTCATGAGCGGCGCGTTCCTCCTCGGTTTTGCCATTCCGAGGGGGCCTATCGACGCTAACAATGAAGATTGCGCCGCCATGGAACGAAGGGAGAGGAAGTTGCTCGGTGAAGGTTTCGACGAGGGTCTCCATAGAGCCCTAGGACTCGGAGCTCAGATTCTCCTGCAGGATGGTCTGGAGGGACGCCCCAGAGCGTCGGCCGACGTGGAGCATGTTGACGGCCAGCGGAGGCTGGTCGGTGATCTGGTTAGTGAGAGGATGGACGTCTCCCACCTAGTCGGCGAATTTGCCCCTTAGGGCGTCTTGGTATGTGGCGGCGACGTTGGTGAGCCCGAAGGGTAGAGCCGCAACTCCTTGAGTTTTCCGAGCAGCCTCCGGCAGATCTGGATCAGAGGGTGGTCGGAGCTAGACTAGAGTGTCTAGAGTCGATTTGGCGATGGAGAGGCAGTCGGCGAGCTTCTGACCAACCTGATCGATTGATGCGATTAGATCATCATTGTTGATCTGTCTCCTTTGGTAGCGAGGAAGCGGGCGGCGAGTTGTTGATGGAGGCAACCTCGGAGGTGGTTCTGAGATTGGATCTGCAGTCACAGGTGCGGGGGTGATCGGTGCAGAATCGATCTGCACCGGCTCGAGGAGCTCTCCGACTCCGTCAGCATTGATGATCCATGAGATCGATCCGACCGTGAAGATCTAGCCGGGCTGTGGGAGGGACGAAGAGCCTGCGGAAAAAGCCATCTTGTTCGATAGGGAAATAACACGTAAACCCCTACCTGGCGTGCCAACTGTCGACAGAATATCGTCGGCAGTCCTCCGAGGGGTATCCCATAAAGGTAGATTGATCGGTTGAGGAGCATGAGATCAAGAACAAGAAGGCAATAGAGACACACAAGTTAGATAGGTTCAGGTCGTCAGTATGACATAATACCCTACTCCTGTGGTATGTTGGTTTATATTAGCTATCGTATGATATTGCATGAGTTTGGAGGGGGTCCCTGCCCGCCTTATATAGTTCGGGGAGCAGGGTTACAAGTCGGTTAGATCTGAGAGATAATTGGAAAGTAATAACTGATTACAGGAATCTTGGGATCATACATATCCTAACAGATCTCGTAGTATCTTCAGGATATCTTCCAGATGTCTTGCAGGAGGCGCCGAGCAGAGTCGTGCCCCGCAAGGCTTCGTCCTGTGGGCTGGGCCGCCCCTAGGGGCGCAGCCCATGTGGTCTGCCGTGGGTATCTGGGGTTGCACCCCCCACACTGAGTATCTTGGTACTCTTTCCTAGGGCCGCGGACTCCTGTGTTTCTACCGTTCGGGGTGTTCGTCCGTGTTTGTCCTGCCCGCGACTTGCGCGGTCGGTTCATTTCCTGAGTCGACGTCGGGTGACCTAAGCCCCTGAGCCCCGTTGAGTTCAGTAGGTGTTGGTCTAGTTTCGTGCGTTACTCCGTCCGTGGTTTCCGCAACCGGAGGGGCTGAGCTAGCGTTGCTTGTCTTGATGGCTCTAGTGACGCACTCAGTGAGCTCACTAACGGGCGCGTTCGAGTGGAATCTGGGTCCGTCATTCGTAATGGGGTCGGTATAGCCCTCATGTGGCATTCCACTGCTCCTTAACCTGCCTCCCGGCAGATGCCTGGGTCGTTTCGGAGACCGACTCAGGTGGCCCGCTAGCCTCCCCTCGATGGGGATTCTGTGGGCATGGCTTGAGGTTAGGATCAAACGAGAAGGTTGAGATGACCCTGTCTGCTTCCGAGCATACCGGGCGAGGGCCACTGGGGCTCATCTGTGTTTTTTCCCCTGGCTCTGTTTGACATGAGGTGGTCTCGAGCCCTTCGTGGGCCGGCCTTCGAACCCCAGTCGGTCGTTGCTCATGTTGAATGAGCAACTACCACTTCGTGACGCAACACAAAGCATTGTGATGCATTAATTGCATATGCGATACTTTGGATGTATGGTATGAATGAATGATTGTATGAATGAATGTGTGAATGCGTGTATGAGAAAGGATGAATGAATGTTTGTATGAGTGAATGTGTATATGAGAAAGGATGAATGAATGATCACGCATCAGAAAATAAAGTGAGAACATTTGGTAAAGTTACCTTGATGACTCGAGTGATGGGTTTGAGGAGCTCTTTATCGGATATGTCTGAATGGGATCCGTGTTCGTCATTTGTGATGGAGTTGGCATAGCCCGCATGGGGCATCCCACTGCTCCTTACCTGTCTCTCGGCAGTCGCCTGAGCCGTCCGATCGACTTAGGTAGCCCGTTGGTCTCTCCTCGATGGAGATCCTACCGGTGGGGCCTTCCAAACCCTGCCTAGGAAGGCGAAGGGCTGTTTTCCATGTGGTTGCACCTTGTTTCCTATGTTAGGGTTGCGGTAGTGGTGGGCCATGCCTAGGCCACGTCCTGTTTTACCAGGCGTCGTTTCGTTGGGCAAGGCGCGTCCCATCAGTGAGGACGTGTCCCACCGCATGCCTATCCACATTAAAATAGGGGAAGGGAGAGGGTTTTTTGCCCCAATCCTTCGCCTTTCTCCAACCGCTGGCTCTCACCTTAAATAGGGGAAGGGAGAGGGTTTTTGTCCCAATCCTTCACCTTTCTCCATCTGCTACCTCTCCTCCTTCTTCCTTCTCGCCGAGTGCGTTCGTGTGCCACGGTGGTTCCTAGGAGAGAGAGGGTAAAGCGAGGGAGAGGAGAACTCATAGATCCGTTCATGAATCTAGAGCGCGATGTCGAACTGGAGGCCATCCATCATAGATGAGGAGGTGCTGGCCGCCTTTGCCGAGAAGGGGCTACTTCCACCGAAGGAGGTGGCGCACTAGAGGGCTCCTACGCTGGGGGAAGTCGTTCCGCGACCTTGGGCCAACAAGGTTGTCTCCTTCCTCGCCTTCCACGAGCACGGGCAAGGATATCCCATGCACTGGTTCTTCCACGGGCTCCTCAATGAGTGGGGCCTGGAGTTGCAGCACCTCAATCCGACTGGGGTGCTGCATGTTGCTAGTTTTGTCACCATCTGCGAGGCCTTCCTCGGGATGGAGCCGCACGTGGATCTATTTCGGTGAATCTTCACTGGGCGAGCCCTGTCAGAGGGGAAGCCGCCCAGGACCGCGTCAGTTGGGGGCTTCACCTTGTAGAAGAAGCCAAGGCCACCGGGCTCCTACCCTGTGTACTCCCCCTACGACTCCAATCAAGGGTGGCATGGGGAGTGGTTCTATATTAGGAACCCAGCGGAGGCGCCATTCTCGTCGTTCACCAGAAGAAGGCTGGAGAGGCGGGAGAGTTGGTCATGGGGTCCCTCCAGTCGGCAGAACAAGCTAGAGGTCATCGAGGCAGAGCTCCAGAAGCTAGTGCAACACGGCCTCGACAGGCTGTGGGTGTTCCACACCTTCTTCTGCCGTCGAGTCACCCCACTAGCGGAGAGGAGGTGGTCGATGTGGAACTACTCCGGCCCTATAGATCCCGACCACGCGTCGTCGGAGGAGCTCGCGAAGGATGAAGTCTGGAGCCGACTTGACCAGGTGTTGCAATTGAGGGACAAAGAGTCCCTTGAAGGAAAGCCCAGACCTCTTCACGCCACGAAGCTGTCCAATCTGGTACGCTCCGCTCTGCTTATTCCGTGTCCTTTTCCCTTTCGCTCTCCCGTATTTTGACTCCGAGTCAGCCGTTTCGTAGGGACTCATGGGTTACAAGTCCCAGCCGCATCTTCCGAAGGGGCCAGAGGGCGTGGCTCGATAAGCTGCCCTGAAGGAGGCAGCGGTCGCTAAGAAGAAGAAGAGAGCTGAGAAGGCTTGGAGGAGGCACGAGAAGGAGAAGGAGATCGCCCGGTAGGTGTAACACCCCGGCTCAGGGCTTAATAGGATTAATAGGATACTCGTACTAACAAGTTGCAACTTCTTTTCTAGAAGCTCATCTCTTGAGAACTCTAAGGTTAAGCGTGCTTGGCCTAGAGCGATGGGTGACCGACCCGGGAAGTTCTTCCCGGGTGCGCACGAGTGAGGATAAAGTGCGCAGAAAAGACAAGTATTGGTCTATGAGGGCAGTCTATATCCTAGTTAAGCTGCCAGATGTAAGCGGGCCCAGCCTCGGAGAGGTGGGATGTTACAGAATGGTATCGGAGCCGACTCTCACGGTTTCATGGGCGCGTGTGTCGTAGTTGCCCAGGCATGGTGCGCATGGCTGGTGTGGATCCGGCGTGGTCACACAGCATGGCACATGCGCTAGCACTGGACACACGGACGTGGCTAAGAGGGGACGTTTCTGGCTTGGGATTGATCGATGAGGACGTCGATCTCTTAAGGGGGTGAGGATGTAACACCCCGGCTCAGGGCTTAATAGGATACTCATACCAACAAGTTGCAACTTCTTTTCTGGAAGCTCATCTCTTGAGAACTCCAAGGTTAAGCGTGCTTGGCCTGGAGCGATGGGTGACCGACCAGGAAGTTCTTCCCGGGTGCGCACGAGTGAGGACAAAGTGCGCAGAAAAGACAAGTGTTGGTCTGTGAGGGCAGTCTATATCCTAGTTAAGCTGCCAGATGTAAGCGGGCCCAGCCTCGGAGAGGCGGGACGTTACAGCGGGTGTGGGCCAGCGAAAATCAGAGCGACATGGAGGCGGAGCTCGAGTCGAAGGAGCCCATGGAGATGGGTGGTGACATGAGCACCTCCGAGGATGACGGAGATAGGGGCGTCATCACGACCTTGATGGAGCATCATGTGCCAACAGCTGTGCCCGTCGGCGGTGGGTGGGATACGGAGAGGCGCGGCGACATTGCCACGTCAAGGAAGTGCGACACGAGCTCGAATGAAACCATCAGGCGAGAGGCGAAGCGGGCGCGGTCGCCGTGCCCTTCGGAGGCATCACTGGCTTTGCCCTTACTGCTCCAAGCATGGTGGGGCACACCGGTCAGTCGAAGGAGCGTGCTCGTACCCCCGCATCTTTGGGGTCATTGCGGGCGCGCGACCCACAACGGGGAGATGCCCCATCGGTTGCTGGAGACAGCCAAGGCGGCAATCGGTCGAAGCACGAAGGCGCTAGCCAAGTCCCTCGAAGAGTGACATGCTCTCGAGGGGGAGCTCGACCAAATCCGCAACGTCGTCCAGGTGGTCGTTACTGAGGTATTCGGGTTGGCGCCGAGCACCAGCACGCCCGCCATCCAGCTGGCGAAGGTCCCGAATGAGGTTCGGGCGCTCATCTCCAACGGGATGTTCTATGGGACATCAGGAGTGCTGACCTCAGTGGCAACGCACCACCCGGACCTAGACTTTGTCACCATCTATAGAGGGTACGCCGATGGCTGGAGCGTGGATGCCATCCATGCGCACAGATGGTTGCTGAGCAAGTCTCCACGCAGTGGGTGATAGAGGCTCGCCATGTGAGCATGGCTGAAGGCGTGCGCTAGGAAGATGTCATCCAGCTTGCAGACAGGGTGGAGACTGGGTCAGGAGCGAGTGTCGTCCCACCTCCAACCGAGCCTAATGTCGTCTCGTCGGAAGGCGACCAACCCTTATCCTCGTCGACCGATCCGTCAGCCGATGCCGCCGGGCGGCCACAATAGTTTTTAGAGTAGACATGGTCAGTGTATGTAAAGGATAAGTTTGTGGGGGAGCCCCCGTGTGAATAGTTTTTTGTAGTCATGAATACTTCAGTTTTGTTTTGTGATGGAATCACTTCGTAAGGGGAAGTTTGTCCCATTCGTTTCCTTGTTTTTACCCTAGCATAGCTTTGTTTTTTATCCTTTCTTTTTTGCACCTACCCGTTTGACCCATAGGCTACAACCTTAAGAACCCGGGCGTGGCCCGCGAGGCTCAACTGCTCGTAACCGAGGTCATGGTGGGGTGTGATCGGTCGGGAGTTTAAAACAAAGTTACATAGGGTAATTATTGAACAGACTACCCTTTCATGCAGGTAAAAAGTATTTACTATATGATAGTAAAAAAGAGAGGTGGTATCGCACCCTCGCAGAGCCCCCGAGCGACCTAGGCCGAGAGTGCTTGGGCTGGGGTGCTTGTAGGAGCAAACATTGAATGAAAGAAAGCGGTAAGACCAAATTTTAGGGGAAGAAACGACATAACTATTCGATGTTTCAAGTGTTGGTGAGAATGTTGTCGTTGTCATCCTTCAGTCGGCAGGCATCGGGTCGGATCACCTCAGTCATCGAATAGGGTCCTTCCCATGGTGGAGAGAGTTTATGTTTCTCCTTGGTTGATTGGGTTCTTTAGAGTATGAGGTCTCCGACCTCGAGGATCCTCCCTCTGATTTTTCTTTCATGGTACCTGCGGAGAGTTTGCTGGTAGCGAGCGGAGCAGATGACGATCGTCTCACGAGCCTCCTCGAGCAGGTCGACCGTGTCCTGCTAAGCCTCCGTGGCTCGGTCGCGATTGAAGGCCTTCACTCTTGGGGCACCGTGATCGAGGTTGGAGGGCAACACGGCTTCAGCTCTGTAGGCTAGGAAGAAGGGTGTGAACCCTGTGGATCGGTTTGGGGTCGTTTGTAGGCTCAGAGGATCACAAGGACCTCTGTAATCCATCGCCCAGCGTACTTATTGAGTCGGTCGAAGATGCGTGGCCTGAGTCCTTGGAGGACCATGCCATTGGCCCGCTCAACCTGACCGTTAGTACGTGGATGTCCGACCGAGGCTCAGTCGATCCTGATGTCGTATCCATCACAGAAGTCCAGGAACTTCTTCCCGGTGAAGTTAGTTCCATGGCCAGTGATGATACAATTAGGAATACCGAAATGGTAGATGATATCAAGGAAGAACTTGACCGCCTCTTTCGAGCGAATGTTGGTGATGGGCTTCGCCTCTATCCACTTGGTGAATTTGTCCACCGCCACGAGTAGGTGAGTGAAGCCACCTAGGCCCTTTTTGAGGGGTCCTACCATGTCGAGTCCCCAGACCACGAATGGTCAAGTGATGGGGATGGTTTGGAGCTCCTGTGTCGGCAAATGAGTTTGCTGAGCGTAGAACTGGCATCCCTCACACCTACGGATGACCTCCTCTGCCTCTCATAGCACGGTGGGCCAGTAAAAACCTTGTCGAAAAGCTTTTCTGACCAGCGACCTTGGGGCCATGTGATGTCCGTAGATTCTGGCATGGACCTCGAGGAGGAGCTATTTCCCTTGGTCGGTAGGGATGCACTTCATGAGTATTCCTGACGGACTTCGCTTGTAAAGTTTGTTACCGAATGTGATGAACGTCTTAGCGCATCGAACAATCCATCGCGCTTCAGTCCTTTCAAGTGGGAGAATCTCCTCGAGGAGGTAGGCGAGTAGCGGCGCTCGCCAGTCGGCTTGATTGAGTGCTACCACGGTGACATCGTTGGGCGACGTCGTCATGGAGGTACTAAGGTTGGAGCCCTCGAGCGCCAGGTTGGCATCAGGGTGTGTCTAGATTGAACCTTCTAGGGTGTGGGTGGACGGCTCGTGAAGGTCATTGATGAAGACCCCAACTGGAGACGGAACCCGCCTGGCAGCCAATTTTGCGAGAAAATCGGTGGCATCGTTGTCCTTTCGGGGGACATGATGTAGTTCGATCCTATAAGGAAAATGGACCCAAGGCCCATTTACTTTGGATTTTGGTGTTTGATGACCAACACAACCAAGTTGGACTAATGATGTTGCAAGTGATTGTTTTGTAGTTCAATAGGGTGCAAGACGTGACTCGGACGAGGGTGACGTGATGATCCGATGATCAACACCATAAGCAAGACCCTAGGAGCACAAGAGAAGACCCAAGATATCAAGCAAAGTTCAAGCACAAAGATAGGAACCAAGCCGTATGCAAGATCACGAAGAAACGAGCTCACAGAGGTGACCGGACGCTGGACCGGACGCGGGCGGAAAGTGACCAGATGCTCTGATCAAGAGGCTCGGCAATAGCAGGCATCGGTAGCAGCGACCGGATGCTGGCGGCAAATTGACCGGACATAGAACAGCAGCGTCCGATCGAGTACAAAAAGGTTCCAGAGCGACGAATTTGCGACCGGACGCGTCCGGTGGCATGTGACCGGATGCTGACAGCGTCCGATCAGTTGATCGTAGCTCTAACGGTTGAGATGACTGAACGCGTCCGGTCAGGACGTGATCAGCATCCGGTCAGTAGCAGAAAAGCGGGATTTCGTCCCCAACGGCTACTTTCTTAGTGGGGCTTATAAATAGACCCCCCAACCGGCCATTTGAAGTGTGTGGAGCTGAGGAAACATATCAAGGGTGTTGATACACCATTTTAGTGATCTCCACTTGCATAGTGCTTAGTGATTCTTTAGGTGATTAGCGTAGGTGCTTTGCGAAGTGCTTAGGTTGATTAGACCACCGCTTATGTGCTTGCTCTAGGTTTAGGCCTAGTGTTTAGTGAGGTTTGCATACCTCTTACCACTCGGTGCTTGCGCGCACCATTGTTGTACATTGGAGGGGCTTGTAGTCTTGCGAGATCACACCAACCACGGTTGTGGTGTGGCCGCCACCCTGTTCCGGAGGGAACAAGGCCCGTGGCGTTTCGGTCGGAAGCTTGATAGTGAAGACGGAGGGGAGCATTCGGGAGAGGCTTGTCGGAAGGCACGTCGGAGACCCACTTGAGCATGGGGAAGGCCCGAGGCTATCCACAGAGTTACACAACTAGGAGCTTAGCCCTTGCGAGGGGCTCTAACGAGGACTAGGGGAAAGCTTGCGTGCTTCTTGATACCTCGGTAAAAATACCGGAGTCATCGACGGGAGTTTGCATATCTCCACCTTGCTCTTTAGCTTCCGCATTTACATTGATTGTATTACTCCTTTTGTAGTAGAGATAGCAACACACTAGCAAAACCGTAGTTGCACATTTAGATAGTTTATCTTTTGCATAGGTTTTGCTAAGGTTAGAAAAAGAGGCCATAGTTTAGAGTTAGAATTTTAAGTTGCCTAATGCACCCCCCCTCTTAGGCGTCACGGTCCCCTACAAGTGGTATCAGAGCCGGTTGGCTCAATTTGGACCTTTGGCTTAACCGTCGTTGAGCCAATGCTATTTAGAGTGGTTGGGATGGATACCTCTAGGCCTCTGCACTTTGATGGCACTAACTTCCCCTATTATAAAGCTAGAATGGCTTGCCACCTTGAGGCGGTTGATTTGGGTGTTTGTAGAGTCACTCGTGACGTGATGAAACCCATTAAGAATCCCGATAAACACACAAAGAGTGAAGAAAAGGAAATGCATTTCAATGCTAGAGCTAAGAATTGCTTGTTTGAATCATTTAGTATGGATGTGTTTAACCAAGTGTTCACTTTAAATGCAGCACATGAAATTTGGTTAAAACTTCAAGAGCTCCATGACGGCACATCTAATGTCTGTGAGCAAAAACATTGTCTAGCTAAACAAAATTATGATTCCTTTAAAATGACTGATGATGAGCTTATTCGTGATATGTATTCTTGTTTGAATCTAATTATCAATGAGCTCCATTCAATAGGATTAACAAAGCTAGATGATGCGGACATCGTGAGGAAGATCATCTCTGTGCTACCACAAAAGAAATATGCAAGCATCATCACCATCCTTCATAACATGGAGAACTTGAGCACCATGACCTCGGGTATAGTCATTGGCAAGATAGTGGCATTTAAAATGTCACGTAAGATGGGTCAAGATGAAGCCTCTTCATCGAGCAAAGGCAAACCTCTCGCATGTGGCGAGAAAAAGAAGATGAAGGGCAAGCAAGTTGAGACAAGCTCAAGCTCAAGCTCCTCAAGTGAAGATGAAGAAGAAGATGAGGACGATGATGATGATGAAGAAGATTCAAGTGAAGATGATCAATCTTCCTCCTCTACCTCCAACCTTGATGAAGAATCAATCAAACTAATCAACAAGGTGGAGAAGATGATTCAAAGGCTCAATGTCAAGGGTGTGCCCATCCAAATCCAATATCTCATTTTCACGAATCAAAGAAATGAGCAAAGAAAGAGAGGATGCTATGGATGCGGCGAGTTGGGGCACTTTGTGAAAGTTTGTCCAAACAAGCCCACACCCAAGACAAAGAAGAAGGCATGCAAGAACCAAGCCCTCACATCAATAAGGTCATGGGATGATTCTTCAAGTGAAGAAAAACACCATCACAAGAGGCGAGGGCGCAAGCACTCATCATCAAGCTCTTCTCGTATGTGCCTTATGGCATGAGGTAACGAAAGCTCATCCTCTAGTGAGAGTGATAGTGATGATGAAATACCTTCTTATGATGAAATTGTGCAACAAAATCTTAATTATGCTAAAGTTTGCACTAGTCAATAAAAGAAGCTTGAAAAATTAAAAGAAAAGCAAGATAGATCACAAGAAGCATACAAAACTTTGCTTGAACAATATGAGAATTTTGCTAATCTCAACGTTGAACTATCTACTAAAATTGAGCAACTTGAGGCTAGTGCAACAACAAATGCATGCACAATCAATCATGAGCAACTTGTAAAGAAAAATGAAAAATTAAAAGAAAAGTTAGCTAGCTCACAAGATGCTTATAAAAGTTTGCTTGCTAAAATGGAAACCATGTGCAAACATTGTGATGGGCTAACTAATAAAGTTTCTAATCTTGAAGCCGTTAGTACAACCCCCACCAAGGCATCTAAAAAGAAAAGTTCTATCTTTAACATGTCTAAAAAGGATGCCTCTACTTCTTGTAATAATTTATGTTTAGACTCATCCTTGTGTAACCAAGTTTTTGTTGAGAAAGTTGTTGTAGATACATGCACACAAGAGGTTGCAAAGGAGAATGAGCAACTCAAGCAAGAAGTAGCTCGCCTCACCAAGGACTTGACTCAAGTGAAAGGCAAGGCGAAGCAAGCCCAACTTCATCAAGATAACACCATCAAGGGAGTGAAGAAGCTTGATGAAGGACAAACCATGGTTTGCTACGTATGCCACAAGGAAGGTCACAAGTCCTATGAGTGCAAGGTGAAGAATGGAGGAGGAGCAAAGAAGAAAGAGAAAAAGCAAACAAGAAAGCTCTCCAACACCTACACCAACAAGGTGGACAAGAAGGCCTCCACACCATACTTGTTAAAGAAGAAGAAAAATGACAAGGTGATGGCCATCAAGGTGAACAAGCAAGCCAACAATATGGTCAAACATTTTTGGGTGCCAAAGGAAATAATTTCCAACATGAAGAGCACCAAGAAGGTTTGGATCCCAAAAGGGAAGTGAGAAGACCGATGGACATCGGGAGATTTGGAGACTTGGTAAAGTATGGTGCATTTCATGGGGTGCATCATGATGGACAAGATCATTGCCAAGTGGGTTAGTGAATACTATGGACCCGAACTCCCCTTCCCATGTTAGGTAACTAGATTCAATTTGCTTCAAGTGGTACTAGATTTAATCTCCTACAAGTGGCATCTTTAAGCATCTAGTTACTCTTCATGCCTAGGTTTGCATTTGCATGCTTATATCTTTTGTCATGCATAGACTAGGTATATCTTATGGTAGGCTTGCTCGGTTTCGTTCTTATTCCTTGGAGCAATCCTACATGGTTTAAATTTGTTTAGGAGCATAGCACATAGCTTGTCTTTCGATTGTTCATCTAATATGTGTCAAAGTCTAAATTGTAGATAATTTCTCCTGAATATCGCTTTCGAAAATGACCCTCACATTCATGTGATGTCATCTTTCAAGTGGTATTTTTTATTCTAAAATCAATGTGCATGTTTCCTACAAGTATTCCATAATTGTGTCCACAAATTTAGGGGGAGGTTACTCTACAAGTTGGATGTTTTGAGACTAACACCTTTTCAAGCTTATCATATGTGTAGTAGTCTCATTGCAAGGAAAATGGAGTCCCTAGAATTAAGCATCATACTTCAAATATCCACCACCTATTACAAGTGGTAAAAATCAAATTGGTTTCCACATGTGGTATTTCTAAACCGATATCATCATGTTGATTTCATTTTGATATTTATATGCTTTCTCCATGCATTATATAGATTAAATTCCCTTGAGCAAAAATTTGCCAATTATGCATATGTTTTGGCTTCTACCATATGTATGCATATATTTAGGGGGAGCTTAGTCTATATAATGTGAGAGTCAAATCTTGTGACCTATTCCACTCTACATACAAAGGATCACAAAGTTTGACCCTCCCTTGTGCTACTAATGTCTTCCTTTTCGATGTTTGATTCCAAAGGGGGACAATTTAGAGGACCAAAAGCAAGCATTAATTTGTAGGACCAAAAGCTAGATCATAATAATTTACAAGTGGTAATGATCTACAAGTGGTAATGGTCTGAGAAAGGGAGGATAGTGGATTATGGATTAGTTTATGTAATGGGAAAATTTGTAGGAAGCAAGGCTTAAATCCATAATGCCACATGGGGACATTTACAAGGGCAAGATAAGTTTTTATATGGTATCCTTTAGTTTTACAAGTAGTATCTTTTAGCATCATATAACCTTGCCCCATGCCTTGCATCCTAGCAAGTAGGTAGTTTTCAAATTTCAAAATTTTATTATTTGCTTGCTTTGGTCTTGTTGTCATCAATCACCAAAAACGGAGAGATTGTAAGGAAATGGACCAAAGGCCCATTTACTTTGGATTTTGGTGTTTGATGACCAACACAACCAAGTTAGACTAATGAAGTTGCAAGTGATTGTTTTGTAGTTCAATAGGGTGCAAGATGTGACTCGGACGAAGGTGACGTGATGATCCGATGATCAACACCCTAAGCAAGACCCTAGGAGCACAAGAGAAGACCCAAGATATCAAGCAAAGTCCAAGCACGAAGATAGGAACGAAGCCGTATGCAAGATCACGAAGAAACGAGCTCACAGAGGTGACCGGACGCTGGACCGAACGCTGGCGGAAAGTGACCGAACACTCCGATCAAGAGGCTCGGCGACAGCAGGCGTCAGTAGTAGTGACCGGACGCTGGCGGCAAATCGGCCGGACACAGAACTGTAGCGTCTGATCGAGTACAAAAAAGTTCCAGAGCGACAAGGGGGAAGCTTGCGTGCTTCTCGATACCTCGGTAAAAATACCGGAGTCGTCGACGGGAGTTTGCATATCTCTACCTTGCTCTTTAGCTTCCACATTTACATCGATTGTATTACTCCTTTTGCGGTAGAGATAGCAACACACTAGCAAAACCGTAGTTGCACATTTAGATAGTTCATCTTTTGCATAGGTTTTGCTAAGGTTAGAAAAAGAGGTCATAGTTTTGAGTTAGAATTTTAAGTTGCCTAATTCACCCCCCTCTTAGGCATCATGGTCCCCTATAGATCCCCTAGAATTTGTCCTCGAGCTTGCGCACCTCCTGGCAGTATGCTGCCATGAGGGGGCTTTTGCAAGAGGACTCCTTCATGACTTGGTCGACGACCAACTCTGAGTCGCTATGGACGTAGAGCCGCATAGCGCCGAGCTCGATGGCAATGCGCAGTCTGTTAATGAGGGCCTCATATTCCACGGTGTTGTTTGAGGCCGAGAAGTGGTGGTGGATTGCGTAGCAGAGCCTGCTCCCATCCGGGGAGATCAGAACCACTCTAGTCCCTAAGCCGGGCGCCATTACGGACCCGTCAAAGTACATCGTCCAGTACTCATGGGTGACGTCTAGGGTCAGGAGCAGGACCTCCGTCCATTCAGTGACAAAATCCATGAGAACCTGAGACTTAATAGCAGTGCGGGGGATATAGCTAATGTCGTGGCCCATTAGTTCGAGTGCCCACTTGGAGATCCGTCCCGCGGTGTCACGGTTGCGGACGATGTCTCCCAGTGGGTATGAAGTGACGACCAAGACTTTGTGGTCAGTGAAGTAGTGTAGGAGCTTCTAGGTCGCCATCAGCACGGCGTATAGAAGTTTCTGCACCTGGGGTACCGAACCTTGGCATCGGCGAGTACCTCTCCGACGAAGTATACGTGTTGTTGGACCTTAAGGTGGTGTCCCGGCTCCTCCCTTTCGACAACTAGGGCAGCGCTCACCACGTGGTTGCTTGCCACGACATAGAGGAGGAGGAGGGGTTCTCCCCGTTCAGGAGTGACGAGGATTGGGGCCGACATCAGTGATGCTTTGAGGCTCTCCAAAGCATGTTGTGCTTCCTCAGTCTAGACGAAAGCGTCCATCTTTTTTAGAAGCTTGTAGAGAGGCATCCCCCGCTCGCCTAGCCAGGAGATGAACTAGCTCAGGGCGGCCAAGCAGCCGGTGAGCCTTTGTATGCCCTTGATGTTGTGTATAGGGCCCATGTTGGAGATGGCCGTGATTTTTTTAGGATTGGCCTCGATGCCGCGTTCGGACACGATGTATCCATGCAGCTTCCCCTTCAAAACCCCAAAAATATATTTTTCGGGATTCAATTTGATGCTAAACCTTTGGAGGTTTGCGAACGTTGTGGCCAAGTTCACGATCAGGTCACAAGCTTGAGCCATTTTGACCACTATGTCATCAACATATACGGTGATTGTTGGTTTTTGCCGCTCGACTTGGTCAGGCTAGTCGAGTGGGTCCATTCGATCGGCGAAGCATTGTTGCATGCACCGTTGATAGGTGGCGCCAGCGTTCTTTAGACCAAAAGGCATGGTTACATAATAGTACAAACCATACGGGGTGATGAATGAGGTTGCGAGCTGGTCGGACTCTTTCATTGCGATCTGGTGATAGCCTGAGTAGGCATCTAGAAAGGAGAGGATTTCGCATCCTGAGGTGGAGTCGACTATTTGGTCTACACGTGGCAAAGGAAAAATGATCCTTCGGGCATGCCTTGTTGAGGCCAGTATAATCAACGCACATTCTCCATTTCTCGGTCTTCTTTTTAACAAGAACAGGATTGGCAAGCCAGTCAGAGTGGTATACCTCCTTAATGAATCCGGCTGCCAGGAGTTTGGCGACCTCCTCGCCAATGGCCCTACGCCTCTCGTCGTCAAAGCGATGCTGGCGTTGCTTGGCGGGCTTTGAGCCCGAGACGAGGTGTAATGCGTGCTCGGCGACCTCCTATGGTATGCCTGGCATGTCAGAAGATTTCCATGCGAAGACCTCACGATTAGCACATAGAAAGTCGGCGAGCTCGCATTCCTATTTGGCTAGGAGCTGGGTTTCGATCCACACCGTCTTGGTTGGGTCAGTGGGGTCGATCCCCACTGCCTTAGTTTCCTCTAGTGGGTGGAAGGCAGTTGAGGAGGTTGGCTTGTTGCAGTCCGGGACTGCTGGGGTCAACGATTCTCCAAGCTGAGGGAGCTCGGCTGAGTTGATGACGACAGTGGTGAGCTCGTAATGCTCGTGATCGCACGTGTAGACGTGCGAAAAGGTGCTACCCACAGTGATGACGCCGTTCGGTCCTGACATCTTCAACTTGAGGTATGTGTAGTTGGGGATCACCATGAACTTGGCGTAGCATGGTCGCCCCAAGATGGCATGGTAGGACCCTAGGAAGTCGACCACCTCAAAGGTGAGGACCTCCGAGCGGAAGTTGGCTCGGCGCCAAACATAACGAGTAGGTCGATCTACCCAAGCGGGTATGCCTGTGTCCCTGGGATCACGCCGTGGAAGGGAGAGCTCACTGGGCGGAGCTCCGACCGGGGGATGCGCATGGTGTTGAGGGTGTTGACGTAGAGGATGTTGAGGCCACTGCCTCCGTCCATCAGCACCTTGTGAGGCACTTTTTATGGACAATGGGGTCGACGATGAGCGGGTACCGACCCAGTCTAGCGACGTGGGAAGGATGGTCCCTCTGATCAAAAGTGATCGGAGATTCCGACTAGCTAAGGAAGGAGGGGATGACCGTTTCGGCGACGCATGCCTCTCTGTAGCATACTTTGTGTTGGCGCTTAGAGTAGATGGCATCGGATCCCCCAAAGATCATGAGGCATTCCTCAAGATCGGGAAAGCCGTCCCCATCCTTGCTCGCCACACCTCCTTTCTTGGCCGCTGTCTCCTTGCCCTTTCCTTCTTTCGGTCCACCAGCCTATCGCAAAAAGCACTTGAGGAGTTCGCAGTCCTTGTAGAGGTGCTTGACGGGGTAGGCGTGGTTGGTGCATGGACTCTAAATGAGCTTGTTGAAGTGGTCGGGCTGGCCCTGCTAGGGCTGCTTGCCCGCACGATCGGCCACGGCGACCAAAGCGGAGTTGGCCGATCGGCGCCGATCCTTCTTGTTCTTTTTTCACTTTGCGTGGAAGGGCCCTCGTCTTGGTCCTCGCGCTTAGCCTTGTCCTTGTCCTGGCCTCCACTGAAGACCGCTCCAACCGCATCCTCACCGGAGGCATGGTTTGTGGCGATGTCGAGCAGGTCGCATGTGGTATGGGGCTTCAGACAACCGAGCTTGTGGATCAAGGACTCACAGGTTGTCCCGGATAGAAACGCGCTGATGACGTCCGCGTCAACGACATTAGGAAGGGAGTTGCATCATTTTGAGAACCAATGGATGTAATCTAGAAAGGACTCATTGGGCTCCTATTGGCAGCTCTTGAGGTCCTAGGAATTCTCAGGGCAGACATACGTCCCCTGGAAATTCCCGATGAAGATCATCTTGAGATCTACCGAGTCGTGGATGCTGTCATGTGGGAGGAATTCGAGCCATTCTCGAACATGCTCCCCGATGCAGATGGGGAGGTATTGAATGATGAAGTGGTCATCATCCACCCCTCCAGCTCGGTAGGTGAGCTGAAAGTCTTCGAGCCATATACCAGGATTCGTTTCCCTAGTGTATTTGGCGACGTTGGTAGGTGGTCGGAAGCGTTGTGGGAACGGTGCCCTCTGGATGCGACGGCCAAAGGCCTATGGTCCTAGGCCGTTTAGGCTAGGACTCCCCTCGATGGTCTGGCCAGGGCCCGTGCCGCCTGCTCTCACCGCCCCTTGATAGACGTCATCATCACACCGGGCTTGACGTTGATTGTTGATGACACTGCTAGTGTCTCGGTTTGGCCTGAGCCATTTGCACACAGGTGGTCGGTGTGGAGTGGGCTCTAGGTCAGGCCGTGGTGTAGCTACGTCCTAATGTTCCACGCCCGACGACTGTAGTGGTGAGCGGATGGAGCGGTTTGACTGGTGCGTCCCCATTCCTCTGGTGGGGAGAGAGGCCATGAGTCGGTGTCACGACGTGGAGCTCTTCGCCTGTTGAATGGCCGCGGTTTCCACCAGCGCCCGGAGGTTTTGGTGAACCACCTACCCCTGGGGGTCGACAGGCTCTGGAAGGCCGGGCAGAAGCATCGCCGCAGCGGCAATGTTCTAGCTAGCCCGAGCGAACTATGGGGGATCGTTCCCCCCGTCCATGATGTTGCACTGGACCTGGCGGGCGTGACCCCGGGCGCCGCTCGCCGGGTTTGACGTGCAGGGCACAGCGTGCTGCACCGAGCACGCCAGCGCAGGTGGCGGCTGGCTCTACCGCCTATGTCATAACTCCTCGCCGTGCTCCTATGCACGCGCGAGGGCCTCCGCACAAGGGTCCGGAGGGGTGTGAGTCTGTAGGGACTCTGCTACCACCAACGGTTGTCCCAGAGCGTCCGCCATAGCGCACTCCCAGGACAGAGGGTGGCTAGGTGCCACGACATCACCGATGCTGGAGCCATCGCTTTCAACCTCGTCATCCACGAGGTCGTGGAAAGAGGCGGGAGCGTAGCCCACCATCCCCACGAATTTAGATGTGAGAGGGGGCGGCGTCAGCATCTTTTGGAGCCCCCGCGCGTACGCGTTCACAGGGGACGCGAGGCCATAGGGGAACCGGTTGCATGGCGGTCGTGGTGGGGACAACGGGGTCCTTCCGGAGAGTCGGCGAAAGATATTAAATAGCGAGTAAAGAATAATATGTACGTTACTCATAGTGGGATTTGAGCCCAGCGTGGGCTCAGAGCGAAGCGCAAGCGTCTCGTTGTTGAGGTCGCTGGGTGGCCCGGAGCCGACGGAGGGCGCTCCTCCTCCGATGGGCGCCGAGACAAGTGCCTCCTCACAAAGATGAAGCACGCCGAGCTGGTCGGCGACGAAGTCTAGGTTTCCGAAGAGTAAGGTTTGGGATGGCTCAAAGATGGGAGGAACCCACGTCCCAACAGGTGGGAGCGTGGGAAACTCCAGCGAGCCAAAGGGAATTGAATCG
This sequence comes from Miscanthus lutarioriparius, assembly GCA_904845875.1. Classification (NCBI taxonomy): domain Eukaryota; kingdom Viridiplantae; phylum Streptophyta; class Magnoliopsida; order Poales; family Poaceae; genus Miscanthus; species Miscanthus lutarioriparius. The sequence continues at coordinate 121,700 of CAJGYO010000715.1, forward strand.
CTTGAGCCCATCATGACGAAGATGACGGAAAGGTGGGCCATCTGATGACCAAAAGCGTGAACGTACGGCGTCGTCCCCACGGACGGCGCCAACTGTCAGTGCAAAAAGTGACCAACAAGTAAATATTTGTCGTTTTACCATACGTTATGATCGGATGTGGCCTAGCACTCAATGACACAGGGTTTATACTGGTTCAGACAACATGCCCTACGTCCAATTTGAGTCGGTCGGTGACTTTATTCCTGAGCCTATGTGCTTAAAGTTTGCTATGAGGTTACAAATGAGTGGGAGTAAGATGGGGGTGTTAGAGGTCCGGTCGGACTCTAGACTGAAGGGCTGAGAGTGATGGGAGCTCCTACGTACGCTAAGTATTGGAACGTATGCTCTATGTAGCTTTAGAGTTCTAGAGCCATGAAGCTGTTCGAGTGCTCAGAATGTCTAAAGCTAGCAAAGAGAGAGTCGGAATGATCGTCCATCCCTTTTAGGAGGGAGTGCATCCCCTTTTATAGGTGGAGGGGATAGCCTTACAAGTTAGGGGAGAGAGAGAGAGCGTGTGTGTTTCCTAGTCTTGTTGCCCACGCCATCAGGCACAAGACAGTTTGTCGGGGCCCACAAATACTGTTGACGCCCAGATGCATATGGCAGGCTCCATCGTGTTCTTCTGGTATGGCAAATGTCGGTGCCTACCATACTATAGGACAAATGTTGGCGCCCGCAACACTGTTCGTGTTCTGACATGTCTGGAAGGCTGTAAAGTACCCTTCTGGCATGGCCTGACAGTACTGCCCTGCAGGTGTGCAGGGTACGGTCCTCGGTATTGCGGTTAACTTGAGCGCCTTAGCCTATCTATTCCGCCTGATTTCTTGGGTCCTTACCAAGCGGGCATCCCTGACCGGTCGTTCCTAGTCGGCTCTAACCGCACCGGTCGGAGAAGAGACGCAAGCAGAGGTTCGGTGTATTCCCAGTCGGAGAAGCGGGTCAGAGTCAGAAGCAAGCGTCGCCCCTCCCTAGCCAAGCCTTCCGGTCGGAGAAGCGGGTCGGAGTCGGAAGCGAGCGTCGCCCCCTCCTTGGCCAGGCCTTCCGGTCGGAGACTGGATCGCTCTTCCGGCCTGTCGTTAGGTATCTGGGCCGGTTCAGGAGTTGCGCGTCGTTTGTAATGTTGTCTGCTGGGCCGAGCTTTTGCTGGGAAGCGGGCCTATTAGGGACCCCGGGTTTATGAACCCGACACATGGTAAAAGATGATAGTAGTAGATTGATAGATCTGATTGTGTTGTGTCGGTCGACCATCGCCTATATGTTAGGTGCCTGATTTTGGTGGCATGGAAACTTTGGAAGCACCGCAATGATTGCGTGTTTGAGAATTCGAGGCCTCTTCAGGTGGTGCTGTGGGCAGTGAGCATGGAGGGTAGTCTCTGATGTTCAGCATGGGCTTCAAAGCTCCAAGAGCTCATGCCCAGGTTGCTGGCCCTTGGTGCTTAGACCCTATGGTCGCTGGTCATGTTTTTCTTGGTCTTTGTGGCGCATTTCTAGAATAGCTCCTAGGGTGTGGTGTGTGTGTTCATTCTCTGTACTCAAGTTTGGGTCGTCCTAGACTCGTTGGTGTCCAAGCAATATGTAATTTTGTCATTGTTTGGCTATTAAAAACAATTATGAATTGTCTCTTAGTGGGTTTATGCACGTGCATTGTAATGAAAACAAAAAACAATAAGACAATGATAATTCAAGTTTGCATGTCTGTTGAACCATAACCATAAAAATAATATTATGACCTGACCTTCACAACACTGTTTTTGTAACCAATCGTCATTTTTTATTGAGGTTTGTTGGTTGGGCTGAGCCTTATCAATCTTGATTGGGCGCACTTGGCCTTTTTTTTCTTTTTTTCTCTCGAACTACCAGCATTGCATCATTTTATTAAGGTAGAAAAAAATAGTACACGAGTCTAGGACGACCCAAACCCAAGTACAGAGAATGAACACACACACCACACCCTAGGAGCTATTCTAGAAACGCGCCACAAAGACCAAGAAAAACATGACCAGTGACCATTGGGTCTAAGCACCAAGGGCCAGCAACCTGGGCATGAGCTCTTGGAGCTTTGAAGCCCACGCTGAACATCAGAGACTACCCTCCATGCTCACTGCCCACAGCACCACCTGAAGAGGCCTCGAATTCTCAAACACGCAATCATTGCAATGCTTCCAAAGTTTCCATGCCACCAAGATTATTAAGGAGTTGAGGCCTTACGTGTTTCTTTTGGTACAACTCTGAAAACTTTTCTCCACCGACCAGAGGAACAACCCACTGAAAGATCAGGTGCTAACTGTACTATGCCCAAGAGCTGAAAAATCGAAGCCCGGACTTGGCGAGCAAACACACATCCAACCAAAAGGTGACTGATTGTTTCCTCAGCCTGTTGTTTCCTCAGCCTGATCACATAAGGGGCAGACCTCCGGGTGAGGTAGACCCCGTTTAGCTAGGAGGTCTGGCATCCAACACCGGTTATGAACCACCAACCAAATGAAGAATTTGCAAGGCATGGGGCCCAACTCTTCCAAATTCTTCTCCACATACTGAACTTGATTGTATCGACGAAGAAGGTTGAGTAAGCGGACTTGTTGTTGTAGGAGCCCAACGGGGTCAATTTCCACTTAAACTGGTCAGGTACATCTTGTTGCAAGATTATAACATCCACCAAGTCCCAAACTTTGATATTCAACCAAAACTTGCATTGTAAGAGCCCCATTTATATCTTTGACCCAACTTATATTTTGGAGTGCTTGGGCTACAGTTCGCCTCTTGGCAGTTCGTTTCGAGACTGTCTTGAACAGGTTGGGGGCGACCTCCGCCATGGTATTGCCATCTAACAAGCAATCAGTCCAAAACAGAATTTTCTCCCAATTGCCAACTATGGCATCCACAACAACATTAAAGAGAGCCTGGGCATTTCGTGGGGCTTGGATTGGGAGGCCAGTCCATGGTCTTGAAGGGTCTGTCTTTTGGGGCGCACTTGGCCTTTTCGCCCTTCCATAAATTTCTCTCTTTGTTTTCATTTTAAAGTTTCTAGACTCATTAATCAGTATTAGTACAACCTTAATTTTCATTACATTGCGCTATTACTTAAAATGGTATCTAACCAGAAAATCATAAGCAACAAAAAAATGGTTTGATTAGCTTGTTATTGGGAATCACAATGGGTGAGCAGTACTTGAGGTTAAATTCTTGTTTGTATTTATCAAACTTGATGAGTGTCAATAGGACAGAAAAGCTTGATTACTACTGATATATGGATCTTTCGGATGTAATCATTCAAGAAAGACATGTGCCTATGCTTTTGGGGACCATTATGATTTTGGGAAGAAGCTTCAGATTATAAACATTCCCATTGGGGGTAATAATAATTTCTTTCTTTTTTGGTCATTCGATGACACTAAAAAGTAGATTTTCTTGCCAATATAAAGTAATTCGACTCTTGAACTGCAGGTACATATATATACCTGGTTGGCTGGTTCGCCTGGGAGGAATAAGATGGCAAGGCTTTGGATCCACAACTTGTTCCTCCATTTTGTTATTAGAATGAAAATGAGACAAGGTGGCTATCTTTTCTAATTTTACGTATTCTCCTGTTAAACATTTAGCTAAGGAGAAGCCGAGAATGAATTGGGATGGCTCAAACTTGTGTAAATCCTGTGGGAAGGAGTTTGTTGATCATCTTCTGTTCCGATGTCGTATAGCAATGGTGACTTGGTGTTGGGTCAGGGATAGCCTAGGATGCCAGCTCTCCAACTTCAATTAGTTCCTTTCAAGAGAATTTCTTATCTTGTGCTGGGGATGGGAAGAACATGTTGATGTGGTCGGTTATGGCTGCAGTAGGGTGGTCTCTTTGGAAGACTAGGAATGATCTTTTGTTTTCTAACATTGTGATAAAGTATCCTAAACAAGTTGCTTACAAGACTTCGGGTTTCTTAAAGCAGTGGATAAAGATAGCGAAGGAGGACGTGGCCAAGAAGGAGCTCTCGGTGGAGAATGAAGATGAAGGAAAAGGTCTTTCCAGATAATGACTTACGCCTCTGCTGGTTCTCCAATTTGTTTCTTTCCTAGGCTGGTCTTTTTCTGGTGTTTGGGTTGTGATTTTTGTGTTGGTAGTGTTGGTGAGATGAGAGTGTTGGCTTTTGCATGTGTTGGACTGTAATCTGGAAAGCTGGTAACCCCAACAATACTCTATCAAATCATCGCCCCGCTCCGCCTCGTCAGTCGTCACTCCACCACCAGGCGATCCACCGCTACCACCCCTACACATCGGCTACAGGTGGACCCAAAAAAAAGCTTCATGCTAATCACACCGGCCCCAACGCTAATAAGCCCGGACCCGACCAGCGCGTGCTCCTCCTCGAAATCATCCAGATCAGAGTCGCAAATCGCTGGCTTGGTGGCGGTGTCCCTCGACATCGCCGTGCCCAACCGGTTCCTCATCCTCAACGCCGCCGAGCTCGACGTATTCGCGCTGCAGGGCTCTGACCAGCCGACCAGGTGCCTCGCCGCTTGACTTGCTCGCCTCCTGCACGGGTGTGTTTGATCTGTTTGTATCGGGATTTAGAGAATTATTAGATGTGGCGATCTTTTTTTGAGGCGTCAGCTAGGGTTCTTATTACGCAAAGTTTATTAAGCGATGCGCCCCACGGGGAAGAAGGAGGCCATGCATGCGCCGGAGAGGAAGGAGGAGGAGGACATGCCTACACCCGCACCTGTGCCGGAGAGGAAGAAGAAGCCAACGGTGGCTACAGTTCTGGCGACGATGAGGTTAGGGTTTCCATCTCTGGAAGCTCTAGAAGGGGGTTTAGGGGGAGGCGACCGTGACACGATGGTGGTGGCAGGTTGAAGGGCGCAAGCGAGCGAGGCGGCGAGAGACAACGGTTGGGCTAGGTTGGTAGTGGGAGGCGTCATGGCGTGTTGTTGGCGCAGGTGTTGTGGTTAGGGTAGGCGGGGTCGAGGGGGGGGGAGGGTTGCAGGTGGCACGGCAGGCGGCTCGCCACCGGCCGCCAGTGGTGGTGGGCAGGGCGGGGTGGAGCGAGGATGAGGACGATGCGGTGACCTTCCATGAAGTTTTAGCTGACTTTTACCTCTTATGATAGCGAAAACACTTTTGGAAGTCCAACCAAATACATCCTAATTCACCCAACATCTAGTGTCTAGTTGTCTACTCCTTGGTGTTGTATCTACTAGCATTGTTTTAATTTCTTTGTACCACTGATTCGGAATAAACAAATTGATCATCATGAAAGGGGCCATTTCTTCGCAAAAGAAAGGTTTAAATACATATTTGTGGTCATAATTCCAAGTTAGACAATCCATATGAATGGTTCGGTGTCGAGAGAGAGTCTAGTAAAACTAGGGTGAAGCTAGGTTGCTGATAGGAGGTGCAAATACACCTCTAAAAATGCAAAAATAGTAGGTTTAATTAAAATTTCATTATATATCCACGCTTTATGACAAATGTCTATACATCATAAGGCAAGCGTACCTCCACTAATTCGCTCCAGCTGGTAAAACCCCTGTTGTTTCACTTCCATTTTCTCCTTTTGGGTGTCATGCAGTGCACGAAAGGCCACGTCTCATGCCCACGGTGCTGCACCGAGGGGTGTCAGGACGACGAGGTCGAATGCCTCATGTGCCGTGAGCCAGAGACGGCCACCCGCTGCCGCGCCATGGAGCACGTCCTGGCCGGCCTGCACGTGCCATGCCCGTTCCAGCAGCACGGGTGCGCCGAGATGATCCCCTACGTGTCGGAGCAAGCCCATAAGGCGTCGTGCGCCCACGCCCCGTGCCACTGCCCTATCTCCGGTTGCGCGGGCTACGCCGGCAAGCCCCTACGCGAGCACATCCGGCAAGACCACCCCGGCGTGGTCCGCACGGTCGTCTCGCCACACTGCCTCAGGCCACTGAAGATGCGCGCGCATGAGCAGGCCCGCGTGGTGAGGCTCGGCAACGGCGATAGGGACTGCGGCGCGGAGTTCCTGGTTGTCGTCGGACAATACAAGGAGTTGGGCCGCGCGCTGTCGGTGGTGCACCCCGTGGATGAGTCTGTGGACGAGCAGAATTTCAGGCACAGGATCGTGGTGGTTGGCAAGGCCGGCGTCCTTTCGTTGTCCGGTGAGACCCTGGACGCCGAGCGGCTGGCGGAGCCGTACGAAGCGAGCCCGTTCCTGTTCGTCCCCAACGAGACCTGGGACTCTCCCGTGGACATCCTCGTGTTCATCGAGCTGAAATGAAGTCCCCATTTAGAAAGCAGTGGTTTATTTTATCCTATTTTTCGCAAGAACCTAGACTATTTTCGGATGACATCCGCATCCGACTTTTGCATTCCAGACAGACTTGAAATGGTCCCAAGATCTCGCATAATATCTACTCTTTCTCTTTCAAATGGTAAGTCATTCCATTTTTTTTTTTAGATATGTAGCGTTTGTTATAAGGTAATAAGCTGTCGGCCCTGTGGTATTCAGTACTTGGTGTTCGTTATGTTGGTGACAGATTGTGTTACTTGTGTTTGTTTCGATTGGCATGGAAATTGATCCGTGTAAGGTCTTGTTTAGATTTAGTCTGATTGAGCCATAGTATAGTATTTTTCTCTCACAATAAATTAGTATCGGTCGATTTATCAGCCACAGAAATCATAAGCCGAACAGCTGTGCTACTTTGCCAAACACGTCACATAAGTACCATCAACCTTTTGCACATTCTATGGCAACTAATCAACTATACGTAGATTGCTGCATCAAACGCTACTGGCACTGCATCCATTTAGAATTCATGTAATTTAGGCCCTGTTTGGTTCACTGAAATAACATAGGGAAAACGAAGGAACGAGGTTCTTATAGTACTAGGTCGCGTGTCCGTGCGTTGCTACAGAACAACTAAATCTTTTGCACTAAAAACACACGGATCGTACGATAAGATAACAATACTATTAAATTAAATACCGACGTTAAAGTGACATTAATTCAAAAAGCAAAGTTCGTGAAATTAACACAGTCACGGAGAGCATGGCGTCGCAGGCTCACAAACTCTACTATATAGACTTTTTCGTGATATGGCTAAGATAATATTTTATATCGGTAGAAAGAATTCTTCGATATCCATTTCTTTCATGTGCCAATAAATCCATGAATAAGTTCCGCTGCATCTCCATATAATCCTATACACACAGGTTCGAGTATATATGTAAATATTAGTGTCTGTCACATGGATAATACTGCGTGTCTTAAAAAATCTCTCATAAAATTTTAAAATAAATTATGTTATACTCACCGTATAAATATGTGTGGCTTTAGGACTATTCCACATAGACATATATTGTAGAATAAGGTATTTACTTGAGTGTATGTTCTAAGATGTTGAATTAGATGTTGTAATTTTTAATTTCGACATATTTTTCAGGTCAAGGCAACCAATGGTGATACTTTTCTTAGTGGTGCATAATTTTATGCTGCACCTCTTGACTATCTGAATAAGGACAAGTTAGCACTGCAAAGGCTCAGAAAAACTGCTGAGAAGGCCAAGTTTGAGTTTTCCTCCACTATGCATACTAAAACCTATGTCTCCGTTTATCATTATCGATGCTTTTGATGCAAAGCAATTCAACATTACCCTCATCAGATATAAGTTTGAGTCTCTTGTGAGCAATCTCATAGAGGGACTCTCATCCTTTATGTGATCTGCCTCAAGGATATTGGCAGGACGATGGACCCATGTTGGAATGTCGCACCAAAAAGTATCCACGTTTTGTCCACGATTTATTTCCCATGAATACATGCGGGTACTATGATAACACTAACTACACCAAATAAAATATTAGAGAGAATTTGCATTGACTTCAGAAAGATTTATTTATTAAGTTCTTTGGACTCTACAGGTGGTTTTAAAATATCTGTTTGCATGTCTTACCTCATATCCTAATTCAAAATTTTGTAGTTTAATTAGAATATGGGGAAATGATTCAAAATGAACATACCCAAGGGCAATTTCAGCAAGAAACAACAAGCGAGGGCGATGGAACACGTGAGCGTGAAACCAAATGAAAGGAGAAAAAAGTTATCCCTTTTGCAAATGCAAAGAGGTGAAGTAATTAAATATAGATAGATTTGGCAAGGTTCTCAGAAATGCAAAGAGATTCCTTTTGTGTTAATTCTCTTTCCTTCTGTGTTAATTCTCTTTTCTTTTGCTCGTTGCCATGTATGCTGGTGCATGCAAACATGCAATGTGTATATGGATAGCACAATAATTTTCTACTTCCTACTTTACCGTGATTCCTCCATCACATGACAGGCAATATTCAATCAAAGAGAATCGCACCAAAGGACGCAGCATGCGGGAGATGTCGTGGGATCGCAAGCGTGGGCAGAAGAACGAACCAAAACAAATGTCGCACAAAAAAATATCCACACATTGTTATTTTTAGTTGTAGAAGATTTTTTACTGTACCGGCGTTTGAAACAAAGCAATTAGCGCAAACCATTCCGGAGGAAAGGCGAGCACACCTGTACTTTCGAAGGAATGAAAAAAGGGGCTATTGCGTTCTTGCCCCTATTTTGAACCCCAATTGTGATTTTACCCTCATTTTCTTTCACTTTGTGTTTTTACCCCTGTTTTTCCAAAACGAAGGTTCAGTTTACCCCTACTCCGTGAACAGCGGGTAACGGTGTTAAAAAAGTTGAAAGATGACAAGTTTGCCCTTCCGGATATTACGTTTTTGCCCCTATTTCAAACCTCAATTGTGATTTTACCCCCACTTTCTTCCACTTTGTGTTTTTACCTCTACTTTTCCAAAATAAAGGTTCCGTTTACCCCAATTCTTAACTCGATTATCTACATCCGGATCAAAGCAATTAAAAATTAACAAAAGCCACCTGAAAAAGACAAACTTACCCTTATCTCTCGGTCGTCTCTCTCGTGGTCATCCTCTCAACGCCAACGCCCAGTGACGTGGTAATTTGAGGCTGTGTGCGAGAAGAGCTGGCGTCGGGCCGTCGCGGGTGGCGCGCGTCTTGACTAAGCGGAGGAAGCGGCCTATGAGGTAGCTTAACTGACGATGGTATGTATGACCGCACACTGCTTTTGCTTTAGCGCTGGCTTGTAGCGTCTCGAAAGCACCGACCATGGGCCGAAGACCCGCCTCTCTCTCTCAACTCTAGCGGATGGTTTGGGTGTGGCGGCGGCGGAAGGCCAGCAATGAGCCCGTCCAGGCGGTGTGTGCGGTGAGTGGGCGTGTGCGGCCGAGCAATGGAGCCAAAGATCGACAAGTCCAGAGCTATGATTTGGTGTTGCCTAGGTACAAAATCATAGCTCTAGACCTATCATCCACACACGCCCACTCACCACACACCGCCCGACGGGCCCGCTGTTAGCCTTCCGCGGCCGCCGCCGCACCCAACCATCCGTTAGAGTTGAGAGAGAGAGGCGGGTCTTCGGCTCCATGGTCAGCTGCTTTCACTAGGCGCGCGCTCGTGACGCCGGCCAAACCACGCGCGCCGCGCCGCCAAGCAGCAGAGCTGCAGGTTCGGCAGGCGCGCCGCCGATGCCAAGAGCCAGCAGCGTGCCTAGCTACTGGCCACGTCAGCTAAGCTGCAGCGCGCCGTGCCGCTTCTCCTCCGCTGGTCAAGACGCGCGCGCCGCCCGACCGCCCGACTGTCCTTCCTTCCGCCGCCAAGACTCAAATTACCGCCTGCACGCTAGCGTTGAGAGGGATGACCACGAGAGAGCAACCGAGAGATAAGGGGTAAGTTTGTCTTTTCACAGGGCTTTTGTTAATTTTTAATTGCTTTAATCCGGATGTAGATAACTGAGTTAAGAATTGGGGTAAACGGAGCCTTCGTTTTGGAAAAATAGGGGTAAAAACACAAAGTGAAAGAAAGTGAAGGTAAAATCACAATTGGGGTTTGAAATAGAGGCAAAAATACAATATTTGGAAGGGCAAACTTGTCATCTTTCAACATTTTTTAACACCGTTACCTGCTGTTCACGGAGTAGGGGTAAACTGAACCTTCGTTTTGGAAAAGTATAGGTAAAAACACAAATTAGAAAAAAAAAATAAGGATAAAATCACAATTGAAGTTCCAAGAACGCAATAGAAAAAAAAAATGAGCCCATACATCATGGAAATCTTTCCCGTGGCTCGCGCGTCCTCTCACTCACTAATCAAGGCGTTTTCTAGCAGGTGTAAGTGTTGTAGTTGGATTGACAGGCCATCAAACCTCTGAGTCAACACACAACATGCGCGTGCCATCAGGACACGTCAACTCATGTCAGTTTGTAGAGTAGTTAGCTCTTATTTACTCTAAACAACTATGCTTACTACAAACCAATACTTTCGTATATAAACCAATACTTTCCTATGTTATTAGTATTCATATGTTCCAAACACCAATTTCTATAAAAATCCTATATTTTTCAATCATCTGTTTTATACCTCTATTCATTTTCTATTTCTGTATTTTTTTATCATTCCTATGTTTTACATTCCTCTGTTCCAAACAAGCCCCTAACAAGCCCTTGACATGATTCGACTGGATACAGTCTACCACACTGCAGTTGGATACCATCGCCCTGTTCATTTAGGCTGGTTTAGCTTATAAGGTTTGGTGTAAAAGAAAAATATTATTCCTTGACTGATAAACCATAACTTATAAACCAAATACGACCAAGCGAACAGGCTGCATTCCATTGAAGGCCACACAATTTACTCCTAAAGCAAACAGATCCTACATAGGGTAGGGGTAGGCGGTAGGGATGCTATACCGCCGATTTGCCATTGCTCACATCCACAGTTCAGCCCCACACTGCAGTTGGATACCAAACCATTGAAGGCCACACAATTTACCCCTACAGCAAACAGATCCTACAAAGGGTAGGCGGTAGGGATGCTATACCGCCGATTTGCCATTGCTCACATCCACAGTTCATTAGCTCACTACAGTCCTGCAAATTAAGGGGGTACTGCTTCACTGCAAGAGACCAGAGTTGTTAGTGCATATGCACAGATGAAATGAAAATGCAGAATGTCATATCTAGAGGGCAGCAGGACACATGAGATTATGAGAAAAACTGCATGTCAAGGGGAAAAAATCAGTAAGCATTGTATTAACCACATGTCCATAACAGCAACAACCGTGACCAACCAACCAATAACATTCCCCCATTCTTCATTTTCTCAATTTTGTATGGAAGCACCAACAATTCCATCAGTTCTATAAACAAAGGCACATGCCATTCAACTCATTGCTACTAATTACAATGCCTATTAGCTTCCGTATTCCCACAGTAAGCTCTCTTGGCTTCCAATAATGCTAGTGTGCACTAAGCCCTTGAAGCCATGACACCAAAAAAATTCTGGAAAGAATAAACCCATCTCTCACCTTGGCCATGTGTTCATACAACAGGTGCAAAAATGCTTGCTCCTGAAGCCGATTCCAGGAAGTTCTCGAGACATGGAGAGCTCCTCTGTGCAAAATGAGACAAGCTCAACGCTTCAACCACGGGAAGTGAAGCCTCATGCTTTGGATGCTACTGCTATTGCTTGCAAGAGTTGTTGCTTGACTTTGATTCTTCCAGAATCTGGTTTATATATGTTCGGAACTTCTCAGCTTGAGGGCCAGGTCTTACAATGTTGACGTTGCTCCACTGGGAGCAAGGATCACTGAACCACCTCCTTCTACCTGTGCACCACGCACCAGGAACAGGTCTGTGACGCCAACGTCGAAGCACTTTATCATCAATCTTGTCCAACAGCGGTTCATTCTCCTTAAACTTCCGGGCAAAAGGAACCCCACTCCCTACTAGCTCATCATAATGTGTAACATTTAGGAAATGGGGCTCCATCTGAGGTGGATTGTCCCACACCATATACCGCAAGTCGTTGTTCACTGTAAAATTGCGGAAATCCGAGTTGCATGCAACCGAATGGAAATACCCCTCTAGAGGTAGCATCACGTTTGTGAAGTACATGAGGAGTGTTCTAGGGAGATTCTCCCAACCAAAAACACAGTACTCAACAAAGCGTCTGTTTAAAATGACCCATGGAGAACCTAACAGAAAGGGAATGCATGTGTTAGAAAACCATTTCATCAAGCGGGTGAAGAAACAAAGTGCAAGTAAAGAGAAATGCCTGTGAAAAATTTGAAACCATCAGGAGTGTCCCGTTTCTCTGTGGCTTGGAAGAACTGATTCCTCCCTGCCAAGTATATTCCGGCATCTACTATAATCGGTTGCACTCTCTGAGACCTACAAAAGAAGTATACTGGTGAAACTAACAGCAGTGCACTGTGTACCATTCACCATTGCTATGTTCAGATAGAACATACTCTTTCCATCCAATGTCACTGGTGTGATCAATAAAGTTGAGGTGCCTTGGAACAGAGGAGAAAACATGAATCAAGTCTGCAGCAAGGGACAAAAACAAAACAGAGAGTCATGAACAGGAAACTCAAGAACCCCTAAGAGGTGTCAGTCGGGATACAAAAGCCAAAAGCAAAAATTAGAACATGCTAGCATCTATTAAAAACAAAATTACACTTCAATAAGAAAGGGCGAGAACTACATGTGACATAGCGGAAGCAGCACATAACACAGATCAAATTACAATACTTACCATGTACAGTATAACATAAAAAAAGGCAATGTCATACAGGTAGTGTCAGAGGAAATGAGGAAAAAGGACAACATAAATCAGAGCATCAGACTGCATCCTGTGTTGAGAATTCAGTGGTGCACTTGTTAAAGCTCTCTCAATTGTTCATTAAAATGAAGGGTTAATCAGTTGCTCTCTTAGTTGTTCATTAAGACGAAGGGTTAATCCCAGCTAGATGGCACAAACAAAGCCACAGCAAGAGTTGCATAGCTTGTTCCTGACTATTAGAGTCCTCATATAAGGATGAGAGCATAAATTAGTCATGGAGTGGTTGAGCTGGTATGGTACCAAAATAGAGAATGAAGAAGACAGCATGCCAATCTAGTAGTTGCACTATATATCTCCACCTAAGGCGGCTATGGCACAACAGTCCAACAGGATTCCAAACAAGCAAGTTCTTCCAACATCACCTAAACGTAGCAGCAGCAGCAGCAGCAGGCCACATCCTAATCCGGGTGGGGTAGTGGGTCTTCGGTCCTTTCAGGCATATTTATGCATTCAATTATGCTACTTGACAGATAACATTAAACATCACTTAATACAAGTCAGCAACATGCTGTGAAGAATACAAAATTGACTTTTGTAGCTACGGCTCAACCGAACAGTGGCAGTTGCTCCCCTTGCAATTTCCTGATCTGTTCGTACAGCATGCTTTGCCTCCAATTCAAGAACGGCAATGGTCGGCAAACGCAATTTCGAGTCATTGGTATCCATATCGACTAAGTAAAAGAGCTCAGATTTACCTTAGATCCGGACAAGTCTGTGAAGCAAAACTGCTACTCAAACGGATCGTGCTAATAGATGGGAATCGAGCATTTGAATCTTACCGTCCTGGGTGAGAAGGGGGTAGTCGGCGGCGTTGAGCGTGACGAGCCAGTCCCACTCCGCATCGAGCCGGAGCATCGCGGCGGCCGCGCGGAGCGTGGCGGCGAGGCCGGAGGAGCCCATTGGGGTGCCCGCAGTGGGCCTGCCCACGACATCGACGTTACCGAAGGCGCGCACGGCGGGGGCGGCGCGCGCGACAGCCGCGGCGAGCTCGGCGCGCTCGGAGGCCGGCGCGTCGGCGGAGAGGTGGAGCAGGTAGCGGTTCCTGGGGTGGTAGACGGCGAGGAGCAGCCGCAGGAGCTTCCTGCCGTCGCCTCGGTCGCCCGCGAGCAGGTAGGCGAAGGAGGGCGGCGCGGCGGCGCCCCGGCGCACGTAGGAGGGCGGCGGGAGGCGCGCGAAGAGCGTGGAGGAGGCGGAGAAGCCCGAGAGCGCGGAGAGGAAGAGCAGGAGCGAGACGAAGGAGACGGAGACGAGCGGGAGCAGCCACTTGTCGGCGGCGCCCATGGCTGGCTGCTTGGTGTCGGCCGGCGGGCAAGCGCGCACGCTGAGTTGGTGGTTGGTGGTGGTGACGCGCCGCGCGTCACCGCCGCCGCATTCGGGGCTAGGGCTCCGGCGACGACGGCCGGGCGGTGGCGGGCGGGGGATTAGGGTTTGGCGAGATCGCATCGGGGAGAAGGGAAAATAGCGAGATCGGGGTGGCGCTTGGCGCCGCGCTGCTGTATTTTCTGCTCGCGGCTCGCGTGCGTTTCTCTTGCTTGGCAATGGGAAGACGGGGGAACGGGAAGGGAGGAGGGACGCGAGCGTGACGCGCGTCGCTTTGTACCACCGCAACACGGGGATCGCTTCCGCGGCCCCGGCTATGGGCCTGTGGCACACTGGCAACTGGGCACCACGTTCCCATGGGCCCAGCAGTCATACGGACGATGTAGACCTTGCCGCCTGGGTTGCGGGAGGTTACGGCACGGGTCCCGCGCGGTCAGAGCGACGACAGTCACGACGGCACACGCAGTAAGTCATGGGTGGGGGGTGGGGGTGTGGGGGGGGGGGGGGGTCGCGCGGCCGAGCGAACGGCGCTTGCTTCCTTCTCACGGTTCACACTTCACCTGCCTACCCAGCCACACGACACTGACGCGTGGGCCACGGAGGCGTGGTGACGATCGGAATAGTGGGGGGTAGGCAGCGGGTAGCTGGGGAAGTGGGTGGGGGGGGTGTGTGGAAGGCGTCACGTCAGGGTGGACGTTGATTCCACTTGGTGGGGCCCAGATGGCAGAGGCGCGCGGGCGAACAGCGGCAGCGCTGACGCTTCTGGACTCTGGAGAGTGTGGCGGCGTCATGGGTCATGGCCAGCTTGGGATTTTTAATTCGTTATTACAGTATTAAACACAATCTCCCGAGTCTTGTCTGGGCCGCACAGCACTTAGCGAAGCCTAGCTGTAATTAAGAACCTTCCGTTGGTTGCTTCGGCCGCTATCTGCTTTTGAGCTTCTTGCTTGTACCGCACACCCCCTGCTTCTCTTTTTTGGAGATTATAAACCTACTGCAGAAGACTTTGTACGGTCAGCGTGTTTGCTTGTTGGTTTCAGTCAGAGCTTATTAGTCAATCAATAGTATTTTTCTCTCATAATAAACCAGCACCAACTAGATTTATCAGTCCAGAAACCAACCAGCGAATAGACCGGGTATCTAAAGCCAGGCGACCCGGAAGAAAGTCAGCTTTTAGAATCCGGGTTTCAGTGCAGTGCAACGACTTTACAGGTACGCACCCTGTTGTCGTGGAATGTGTTGCCTTGTGTAGACAAAAAAAAAAGATGAATCATTTGGTCATGTTGGTTTGAACTTATCGGCCTGACTTATTAATTATTGTACAGTGTTTTTTTTTTTTACAATAAAATAACATTAGCCTGGCTTATCAGCCGAACAGCTGATGTGATACAATTTTCCTCGACGATCTTTCTCGTGATTGAAGTACGCTTTCACACTTCCTCTCATTGTCATAACAAAAGCAGTAGGCGCTGGATGTTCTACTATATGGATAGTGATGCAAGATTTATCTTCTCTATCTAGATTGTTTGTGTTGGTTGGCTCAAGGCTCGTCTAACTAAAAATAAATTTATGTCAAATTAGGCAAAAGTATGATTAGCACAATAAGCTAAATTGGCTGGCACAGAACCAATTCTACTTATAGGAATAAAGCATGCTCACCATTTCTTGCAACGCATTCGCTCATTCCGAGACGGAGAGCCTATTCACTTGTTGGTTTTTGGGCTGATAAGCCCGACTGGTGCTGATTTGTGGTAAGAAAAAAACACTGTTGACTGACTGATAAGCTCTGTCTGAAACCAACAAGCGAACAGGCTGAGAGAGCCATAGAGGGAAAAACAGGTTTGCTATCATGCATGATTTGGTCCCATGAAAGGAAATTTTGCTCTCTTTTTTTAGTGGAATGAAAGGAAACTTTGCTACGATTACGAAACGAACCGAGCTGCGTAGTTAGCTCAAAGTCACGGCCTCACGGGTCGATATCGAATGCCCACCTGGCCACCAACCTTAACCCAAATCGCTGGATCACTGCTTCACAAACGAGCCCAACGAAACTAATCTTACAGCCCTGGCCCGCAGCAGAAAAGGCCCAGTTCAGCAACACATCCAGCAATCCGTCTCCTTCCCCATCTCGTCGCTCAAATGCCGCAACAAACTCACCACCACCACACGAACTGCTCTCCTCAGTCCTCACACCCCGCAGAAGCGCAGAGGCTAAACCCCCTCTTAGACCCCGTTGCCGCTTGTCATTCTCCGCGTCGCTCTCCGCCGCCTCCACGGACGTCCCGGAACCTTCTAGATTGAAGAGGGGATAGCCATCGGCGTCAGCGTGTGTGATGGAGGTCAGGGGGCTGGGGCAGCTCCTGGCGGCGCTGGCCGCGGCGTTCTTCGTCCGCGCCATCGCGGGACCCGGCCCCGCCCTCCTTCCGCCGGCGGAGGACGACGCGGAGGCCGGCGAGGGAGGTGGCGGTGGCGTGCCGCCCGTGACCATCCGGTGGGCCCGCATCACCTGCGCGTTGAAGAACAAGCGCGGGGAAGTGGTGAGTCGCTGCACCGCCGCCACGGCACCACCTCTTCCCATCTCGCCGCAGCCGCGCGCACGAAACCCTCGCATTGCCCGTTTGCCCCTCTGTCCGTCTGTCATCCTCTCATGACTCATCCTCTCGTTCCGTTTGCCACGTCCACGTGTACTCGTTTGCGTTGACTCGTTGACCCTGTATATTCTACAACAAGTTGCATAATTTGTATGTACCATTATACAATTGTACAAATATCAGGAGGTAACTGGAGTGGACTGATAGATGTTTGTGGCATGCTGTCTAATTGCCAATTGCCAGGCAAGGTTTCTGCTGTCAAATGTGTCAGGGGAGGCGAAACCGGGGAGGCTGTTAGCACTCATGGGACCATCGGGCTCTGGCAAAACAACTCTGCTCAATGTGCTAGCACGGCAGCTCACGGCATCGTCTTCCTTGCACCTTTCCGGGTTTCTGTATGTCAACGGTCAGACTATCTCGAAGGGCGGATATAAGTAAGTTGTATTCATGCAGCTGGGGTCTTACTTCTGCTCTTGCTTGTGGAGAAGAGCTAATGACTACTTTCTTGCGCAGGATTGCTTTTGTGAGGCAGGAAGACCTGTTCTTCTCACAGCTTACGGTGCGGGAGACGCTGTCACTTGCTGCTGAGCTCCAGCTTCCTGACTTGTGGGCTCCTGAGAGGAAGGAGAGATATGTCAATGATCTTTTGTTTCGTCTGGGGTTGGTGAGTGCTAGCATTTTGGTTAGTGTTTGTAGAAATTGAAGTGAACGGTTCCGAGGACAGTCTTAATGGTTGGATTGTTGACTAGGTCAATTGTGCTGATTCTATTGTTGGTGATGCAAAAGTTCGTGGAATAAGTGGGGGTGAGAAGAAGCGCCTCTCGCTTGCATGTGAATTGATTGCTAGCCCTTCAGTGATCTTTGCGGACGAACCAACAACAGGTGTTTAAAACTGATTTAGTCTTGGCCTTCCCTACTTGAACAAGGGTTTTCTTTATTACTTCTAAATGTGGTTCTAATTTATACCTGAGACATTTTGCATGTAGCTAATATGTTTTATTGTTGCGTTCACGTCTTACAAATACAACAGTTCATGTCAGATATGACACCATGATCAAATTAAAATAAATTGTCTGTATTATCAAAATCATTTATGTTAAAAGCACATTAAATTTGTAGTCGTGAAGCATAAGGATCTGAACTTACTTTTTTAACTGCAACATAACTACTTTGGCTAGTGTTTTGCATCATCTTTTGTCATCATTCAGGGTTCGTTTTCCTGTTTCACCATGATGAGACAATGGCAACTCAGCTCTGTTGCTGAATGCTCTATGGTATTTCTGTTTGCATGTCCATTTGAGCTAGCATAAAACAGGATCCATCATAAAAATTAGTCATCAACATCTGTTTGGTCATCTGACAATATGAAAATGTCAAATGTTAAGTTATTATTTTTTGTATGTTTGTGATTTGTCTTTTAGGCCTTGATGCCTTCCAAGCTGAGAAGGTCATGGAGACTCTTCGTCAACTTGCTGAGGATGGGCACACTGTTATCTGTTCGATACACCAGCCAAGAGGTTCAGTCTATGGCAAATTTGATGACATCGTACTACTGTCAGATGGAGAAATTGTATACATGGGGCCTGCAAAAGAAGAACCTCTAACATACTTCGCATCATTAGGGTTGTTATGCTACACCCTTTTCTTTCCTTCCAGTCTTTTCTTAAGTATGTTATTATCATGGTTTCTACTTGATTTGAATGTTTTGCCCTATATATTTTTGTGTGCGCTCACTTTTTGGCTTGCCTGGTGTAGCATAACATAATAAATAATTCATTTCCAATCCTGAACAGTGAACATGCACCCCTTCTCAAACCTATTTTTTTTTAGTATAACAAAACAATCAGGCATTGTGGTGTGCACTTTCATTGTTTGCATTTCCAATAAAACTAATTACTTCGTGTCACTGACTACATTCATCCTTGTTGTCATTGTACACATCAAAATTCCAATATTAGCTACGCTAGAACTTTTGAAGGTTAATTGTTGCATGTTTGTACCATGCACATGCAGCATGCCTCTAGTCTCTGTCTATTTGAGTTTTGATCAATAAGAAATTGTGCCTTTTCTTTTGTTACGTAAATGGCCAATATATCATGATGTTTATTTTAATTTTGTTAGTATTGCCCATTGATAACTTGAGTTTTGATAATTTATCAGGTATCAGTGTCCAGATCATATGAACCCTGCTGAGTTCTTGGCTGATCTCATTTCCACTGATTATGGCTCAACTGAAAGTGTACACTCATCACAGAAAAGGATTGAGAACCTCATTGAGGCGTTTTCTAACAAAGCTCTGCTCACTGAAGGTAACAGTTTAATTACAACTCCAAACAATCCTGAATTGTCTGTCAAACTTGTTCGGAAGACTACAATGAAGCAAAGGCATGGTTGGTGGAGGCAATTTCGTTTGCTTTTTAAGCGGGCATGGATGCAGGTTCATCTCAATATATCTATCCTTTAATCCTGTTTCCAGCTTAACCTTTCTGTGTGTGTGTGAATATATTTTTTAGGTACTTACAAAGGCTAGCTGCTCTGAATATAGCTTTGTTGACATTTGATTTTAACCTAAGCATGTAGACCTTGATGTCATATTTTTACCTAAAGTGTCTGTAGTGTCCACCTATTACCTAACTCTGATCTTTATGAAATATACAGTTTATTGTTCATTTTAATTGATATTGGAGAAGCATTACTGTTCAAAACTTGTAATGTGCTACTTGCATAGCTATAAGATATTTTTGCCTCGAACACGCAGGAAAACTGTGACATTGAAAAAGAATAAATAGCTATAAAATATTTGAGGACAGTTGAGTACACATGTTAAGATGTAGGTTGACTATCTCTTGTCATCCATTGCTTCTAATGTGTAGGATCTTTTGTGTTCAGGCTTTTCGTGATGGACCAACAAACAAAGTGAGAGCACGAATGTCTGTTGCTTCAGCAGTTATATTTGGATCTGTGTTCTGGCGAATGGGAAAATCTCAAACATCCATACAAGACAGGATGGGACTACTTCAGGTAGAATAGTGTGAACCTTGAGGGCTTCTGAAGTTGAATTCTAGTTTGCACATATTTTGCATTCAGGATAGATGTAACATATTCACCGTCTTGAACATTTGTCACTTCATATGATTGTTCTGATTGTATCTTCATGAAGTTGTTCTAGAAATATTGTCTGAACATATTTTGTGTTTGATCTTTCTCCTTTTTAATATATGAGTTCAGGTGGCTGCCATAAACACAGCAATGGCTGCACTGACAAAGACTGTGGGAGTTTTCCCAAAAGAACGGACTATAGTTGACAGAGAACGAGCAAAAGGTTCCTATGCACTTGGACCATATCTTTCATCTAAGTTGTTGGTCGAGATTCCCATTGGAGCAGCATTTCCATTGATATTTGGATCAATTCTCTATCCAATGGCTAAACTTCATCCAACATTTTCTAGGTCAGTGTAATTTTAAATCTTTTTTTGGCAATGCTTGGAGACATTATTTTATGTATATCTATCGCAGTTTTGTTTATGGTTGTCTAAAGAACGTTTCACACTCTCCCAGATTTGCCAAATTCTGTGGTATTGTGACTGTTGAGTCATTTGCTGCATCAGCGATGGGTCTCACTGTTGGAGCAATGGCTCCTACAACTGAAGCTGCAATGGCTCTTGGGCCATCCCTTATGACAGTGTTTATTGTATTTGGAGGATACTATGTTAACCCTGACAATACTCCAGTCATATTTCGTTGGATCCCAAGAATATCTCTCATTAGATGGTATTCTTCATTTTTTTCTTGTGATATAAGTTGAGTCTAGTGTAGTAAGCATTGCATCATCTAACAACTAGATGCTATTCTTTTGTCATTAATTTTCAGGGCCTTTCAAGGGCTTTGCATTAACGAGTTCAAGGGTCTGCAATTTGAGCAACAACATTCATATGACATTCAAACGGGTGAACAGGTAGTGTTTTGGTGACATTCAGCAGAAAAAAAAAACTGACCAAAAAAGAATCTGGCCAAATGCAAGGGGAATTACTTGGCTTGAAATCTTGTAATGTATTCTAATGAAAATGGCTCATTGCAGTTTGTCCATGGATAGAATTATTGTGGGTATTTGTCAACATCATGATGACCGCAAAATAATATTTATTTGCTTAATTGCTTTTATGGGAAAAATATTGTTAGTTGATTGTGATTATTTTTTTATTGGTCAACCTAGTGTCTTCTATTTGTTAACTCCAAGCCAAGCTGCTTTCAACATTTTTATAATTCTATTTAAAGAAAATATTCCAGTTTTGATGTGCTACTTTTATGTGGCAGGCCTTGGAAAGGTTTTCATTGGGAGGAATTCGAATCGCAGACACGCTAGTTGCACAGGGTAGGATTCTGATGTTCTGGTACTGGTCAACCTACCTTCTTCTGAAGAAAAACAGACCAAAGTATCAGCCGCTCCTGCCTCCATTGGAAGAAGATCAAAATAAGCAGCAGGTGGAATAAGTGTCTCGTTGCAGACTTCCATAGAATAAAATAAGGTAGGGCATCTTTTCATCAATCATTTCTTTGCAGTGGTCCCAAATCAATAAAAAGGCTTTATGTGTGGGGAACATACTGCAATTAGCAACGCAATCAATGTACTATATTGAATCTTTGTTACTTCTATACCTTTCTGTTCGTAATTGTTTCCATCGCTTAAGCTTTTCTCATGTTGAATGGGAAATTATCACCAATAAAACTTGCCCTGGACCCTAGTTAGAGTTACTCTCACATGGAATATGAACTCCCAGTCCCACGATGACAGTGCAGCCATCATATAGTCATTTCAGTATCTTGTTATTCTCTATAGTTTGCTGCTGTTGTTGTCGAGAAATGACTTGAGGATTTGTGTGACCAACAATTTGGGTAACTCTGCAGTCTACATGACCCACTGAGATTAACACTTGTTAGCTATGAAAATGTTAAATCACATCTCACTTCGTTGCTGTAGTTTGAGCTGATGCTCGTTGCACATCGTTGGTTACTTGGCTGGCTGGATCACAATGATAACTGAAAACCCATCTTAAGTTCTGTTGTTTGTTTAGGTGGGTATTTCGATTCAATTATACGAGCTAAATTGTAGAAGATTTATAGCAAACCCTTCATCTTCTTAACACGCCTTAGATTCTTCTGACACCTCACATCACTAAGATGCTCTACTGAACTTTTTTTTAAACATAAGTGGGAATACAATACAATACAGACCAAATCTTAGTGAGCCAGCAAAGTAGGTATTGCAGGTGAAAGTGTGAAACATGTGTTAGTGTTGTGTTCACCTCCAACACGGCCCTTTAATTTGTGTTTCCTTGTCGAAGCTACACCACTTTACCATCTGATTTCCCCACCCATTGTTGATGTGGTTCTCTCTTTGCAGTATATCGCGAGTCAGAACGAGGCCGCGCCTTCTGCACAGTATCTGGTTATGAGAGGACCCCAGCATTATGGACGAGCCGAGGCAGAGGCAGTATACAATCCGCCGCCCAGAAGCCTTTTTTTTTTTCAGATCCTCCTAGTTGAAGTCAGCTCAATGATCAGAGATCGCAGCAGAGCCGTTGTTTCTGTTCATGATTGCCTGGGGCTGGGGCCATGCCGCTGCAAATAAACTATCTCCAAATCACCGTCCAAAGTACGAGCACCGGCAGAGTGGCAGTAGTACTAGTTTCTTATGGTTTAATCTCTGTACGTGTCAGCCTCCGGTTGGCCGGAGTGAGATAACTAATCACTCGTCTGCGTACACCTCAGACGCGTGAAGCCCATAAATGCGTACACCTCAGACGGTTGGCCGGAGTGCCTATAAATGCGTGCCCATTTGGGCTCGAAATTCTCATCAGTTTCGATTGATTCTTCTTCCCTCTCCCTCGATCCCCAGTTTGGTTGTGCAGTGTTCTCTTTCTTGCCTGACATACAAAGATCAGCTCCTGAGCCGATCCATGGCTGCTGCTTCTTCCCTCTCCCGTCCAGTTCCAGCAACGCCGGCCGCGCTCCGGCACGGGGCGGCGTGCCACGGACCGGCTCTACCGAGGAGGGCGCCCCCGGCGGCGACAACACGATGCGCCGCGCTACGCCGGGACGCGAGCGGCGGCCGGGGCCAGTACGGGGGCGCGCTGGTGGACGAGGGCATGTCCGTGCTGCGGCGGCGGATCCGGGAGGCGCGGATGGCGGAGACCAACTACGAGGCGCCCGCCGAGTGGGCGCCGTGGGAGAAGCGGTACTACCCGGCCTACGTCTCCGACGTGTCCAGCCTCGTCGGCGCGCTGCAGCTGCTGCTCATGGGCACCAGGCCCGGCGTGGCCATCGCCGTCGCGGCCCTGGTGCTCGCCAGCGTGCCCGTGTCCGCCGTCGCCGCGCTACACCATCTGGCGCTGGTGGCCGAGGCCGTCCTGCAGTCCGTGCATCACATTTCTTGATCCAGTCAGACCATTTTTTTTTTCTCTTTTTTCTTTTCTTTTGTGGCCTTGAGGCAGTCTGCCACGTGTATAGTATTGGAGACTTGTAGTAGCAGTTCTTTGTCTGCAGCTGGATTGGAGCAAATTGCTAACCAATGTTGGATTCCTAAGACCGGCTTGGGTTTCTGAAGATGACGAGGGATTTGCAGTATTTGCAATTAGATTTGCTGCACTGAAAGTGAAACACATTCAGAATGAACCTATCCGTGGAATTAATAATAAAATTGAGAAACATTGATGCAATTCTAAACAGCTTGTACCAAACCGAATCGATTTTTTCTGTAATTCTGTGTTAGGCTGTGCCTTACTGCCTTTTACTTTTTTTTCACAACAGTAAAACCGAATTTCATTACTTGCCTCAACGAAATTACAACTTTTACTGTACTGCCAAACAGAAAATTTCGATTCACCAATTATTTGAGAACTAATGATGCATCGAATTTGCGGTCCATCATTATACCATTCTGCCTTATTATTTGAGTACTAATGATGGACCGCAATATACGGAATACAGTCCATTGAGCATAACTTGAAGTAATGTTGAGAGGTCTAAGCAAGTGGCAGGCTGGCTCCTCTGCTCCCAGCTGAAACAGTCATCGGATTCGGATAGCATGGCCAGCTAATACAGTCATCTGATAGCGTTTGACACCGGCGAAAGCAATTGAGATGGAACGTGCAACCATAACAAAGGTTGTTTCGTAATAGAAGGGGCAGCGCAAATAACTTGCATAGTTAGTTTTTTTAATTATATTTTTTTGGATTTTCTTACGTGAAAACATTATTTATATGTAGTTTTTTTTTGTTTGCTTGTATTGTCCTCTCTTTCTATATGCGTTCTTACTGTATTTATTGACACGACTCTATATAGCTATCATCAATTAATTCCTCTATTTAAAGCTATTGTTGTCTCTCTTCTCTTCATTTTTTTCCCACGCCAATGTCCTTCATTTTTTTTTGGTGGGCTGCATTTCTCAATAAAAACATTGTTGAAATCTCTCGCAAATTATTCAATTGCTTAGACATTTTCTAAGTTGTACATTTTATTGTCAATTTGTGGTTGTCTTTTTTCCCCTAAAACTTGGAACGAAGGGAGTACTATTTTAGGGGCTAAAGAAAAAAAATCAAATAGCATGATCGATCACCATCCCACTCCTCAAACTAATCACTTTCGTATCATAGTCAACATCTATGGTAATAATGTGTGAATATATATAAAGCAATGGATCGGTGCAATTTTCAAACAGAGCGTGCGATTTCTGCGCATAAGAAGTAAAGGGCGTGTTGGCTTGTTCCGCCACTCACAAAATCATCGTTCACGCGTCGCCGTAGGAAACGATATTTTTCTCTCACAACAATCAGCCGGAACAGTATTTCAGTCCTGCCGAACAAGCCCAAAGAATGAGATTAGAATAAAAATGCTTTTCCGCCATCTCATTCAAAGGAACCTTGGAGGAAATTCCCTAGTGGGTTATATAAACGGATATCATTTCGTTTGAAGGAGCCTAAAAGAAAATGACACTTGCTGAATTCAGAGACGGCATCTTTAATATGATGCTCTTCTTTCTGTTGCACCTGCCATCCACATCCATGTGCCCAAGTTGGATCATTGAACCAAAAACCAGTGTACTTTTCAAAGAAAAAAACTAACTAGCTTCGTCATTTATGTCAGCAGAATGTGCCGATTTTAGCTAGCTGCTGCTGTTCTGTGATCAATCAAACTGATAAAGGTGCCGTCAGGGTTATTAGAGTCGGCTGCACGTCCAGACGACCAGACATTTCCCAGCTGAACCAGAAAAACGGTGCCTGATCGATGCGGACGAAACTGCAGCGAAAACCTACGTACCACACGCACTCGGTTACGTAGCTATCAGCTAAACGCGTCGACAAAAGTCTGTCCATTGAACCTGACAACTGCAAATTCTCAGTACGCGTTTTAGGGGCTCCCAGTAATCAATGCCATCCTAATCTTGAGATACGTGGCTTGAATTACATCTTGAGTAAAAATAGTAGCATATGTATTACTAGAGATTCTAACGGTCTATTTTTTTTATTATATCATCATTATATTACGCAAAAGTTATAAAAGAAAATGGCGTTATTATTTAATTATGTTAAAAAATTAACAGTATTCCAATGTAAGGGTAGCCACAATGATAGCCTGTTCGCTTTGTCGTATTTGGCTTATAAGCCATAACTTATCAGCCAACGAACAGTATTTTTCTCTCACACCAAACCAGCCAACAGTACTTTCAGCCATGGCTTATAAGCCAAACAAGCCCAAACGAACAGGGCATATATGCATAGGAGACACGTGACCATTCCGAAGCTGCTATTATTTTCTCACAATGTTCAACCAATAAGTAGTCTATGAGGTGAGTCCACCCGAGACAAAAATAATTTTCCATTTCTAACATGGGTAGAATGTGGACAAAGAGGAAGGAGTAACACAAATAACATTTTTTTATTCTCTATATTTGAATAGTCCATAAGTAGATAGGTACCTCTTTTATTATGGACTACTCTAGGCTAGTCTCGTAGTGTTTTAACTAGCTGTAAGTTATTTTAATTCTTATAGACGTCTTTTGAATAAGATTGTGATTGCTCTAAATTAATGGAGTAGTACTGATTAAGCATAGACAAAAAAATTCATGTGTTGAAGGGTCATACTAAAACAGTTGAATCTTTACATATAATATGTTTTATTGAGACAAAGCATAACATTATTTCTTCTCCGTCGTTGTCACTTACGCACCCGAGATAAACTCTTCTAAATAAGAGGGGGAAAATAATTCTTCTTTTAATGAAAAGGCAGAGCAGTAGAGCACCAGCACGGGCACCAGCACCTGCACCTGCTGCCAGTGTTCCTAAAAAAAGAGACAACCAGCACCAGCAACTGCACCTGTTGCCAGTGTTCCTAAAAAAAGAGAGACAGACGAACCGATCGAAGTGAACCGACCATAATGACCTGGTAGCTTAGGGAGCAAGCATTGGGCTGTGAGCTAGAGATCGATCGAGCCCGCCGGCCGGCCGTTCACTCTGCGGCTTCGGCTCCATTGCACTTGCCGGCGCGGCGCGAGTGCGCATTACTACAGTGGGACAACGCGTTTGCATGCAATTTCTACGCATCGCGGCGCGGGCGGGGCCGGCCGATGCATGTGCGCGGGCATACGCGCAGGCAGGACAGAGGACTTAGACAGGGAGTGAGAGTGATTGATATGACGATTGACGTCGACCGGCCGCGCGAGCTGAGGCCCGTCGTCGACAACGTCAAAACTGGTACGCGCGCCGGCGGTCTCACGGAATCACGGGCATGGGCGCATGGCTAGCTAAGCTACATATAGTGTAGCATGGACTCGTAGTAGCAGCGTGACGTAAATGTTAATCGACGCTACTGAATCCCGCGTTGGAATTACCTAGCTGATTGTCGTTGACAGCGTAGTATGTGCATGCATGCTCATCCGCCCATCCAGCTTGTAACGCATTAGGACGTGGACGTGCATGCCTGCGTGCGCGAACTCATCGTGAGTCATGACGTGTAGCAAACGCCGGCCGCCGCCGCCCGGCTTCGTTCCTTCCCAGCAGACTCCCGGCCGCGCACCGTCGCCGGGGCGGCGGCCGTAGCTTATTGGGTCAACATCTATCGTCTATCCTATCACGTATGCGTGCCTGCCGACCAGCCGCCAGGTAAGCTAGGTCACCACTTGCCGTAACGGCCATCGGATTCCATCACTTGACCGCCCGCCCGTATCCTCGCGTGCCAACAGCAATCCGCGCGACCAGGGGCCTCCGTGCATGAGCCCCCGAAGAACATGCGCGCCATCTTCTCACCGCCTGATCGATCCCGACCCCAGGTCCCAAACCAACGACGACGCCAGCTCCTATATAAACGTAGAGCTTGCGTGCAGCTGCAGCGTCGTCCTCCACCCATCGGTTCCATTCTTTCCTTCCATTCCACTTCAAATCACAGGCCGGCGCGCGCGCATCGATCCACTTCTCTCCCTCTTTCCAGTCTCATCGCATTGCATGCTTGCCCCCCTCGCAATCAATCAGAGAGTTCTCTGATACATCATACATATACCCTCTGCTCGCTTCTTGAATTGCTCCGCCGCCGACCAACACGACAGAATGCACCCCATGATGAGCTGCGAATTCGCCGCCGTCCGCCACCCTGGCCTCCTGCCGCTCCGGTCGGGCCGCATCAGCCGACCATCTCCGCTGCCGCCGCCCGCCGTAGCCAACAATAAGAAACCCGCTGCCTCCACCTCCGCGCGCTGCCGCTGCGCGTCGTCCCGCCGCGACGACGCGGATGAGTTCAGCTGCAACGGCGGCAGCGGCGGCGGCGGGGGGAGGCTGGTGGACGAGGGGATGGTCGTCCTGCGGCGACGGATCCACGAGATGGAGGCCGCGGAGCGCGGCTGGGCGCCTCCCGAGGACTGGGCGGCGTGGGAGAAGGAGTGGTACGCCACCTACGACGCCGACGTCTGCCGGCTCCTCGGCGTCCTCCAGGCGTTCCTCGTCAGCTCCCGGCCCGGCGTCGGCGTGGGCCTCGTCGCCGTGCTCGTGCTCGCGGTGCCGGCCTCCGCCTTTGTCCTCGTCTCCCTCCTCCTCGATGCTTCACGCGCAATCGTCTCCAATCTGCAACACTGATCAAACTGACAACACGCACGCATGATCAATATATATACTAATATGCATTCTTTCGTTCCTTAATTACTCTATCATCACACGCGCCCATCATACGTAATGATCTTGTCCTGTGTGCATTATAACTCTGTGTTCATGACAATTGGTACAAACAAGAGAATATCAAAAAGTGACTGTGACTGCTTATGAGTATCTTTTTTTTTTTTTGCGAAGTATGAGAGTACCTGTATGATCGTTTGGATGTGGCTTGTCGTAAACGATCGTAAATTTTCAGCCGAACATTATTTTTCTCACACAAAACCAGCCAGCAGAAGCTTCTTCACGAACCAAAGAACGATCTGAACCAAAGCCAACCGAAGCAGTGATGATTCTATCTTATTGTATGAAGTCCTTGCCACTACACTAATAGTCACTGTAGAGTCTGTGGATTCAACCAGCGCAGTGACTTTCATTTTCGCATTTTTATATACTTTATTATTACATTTACATATATGTTACTATCTAATATTTTATATCTGATACTAGTAATGCATACATAGTTATACCATACAAGTGGATAATGAATACATCATAATTAGAAAAGATACATACATGATAGGTAGATATGGAGTCATTACAAACTAAAGTCCATACAAACAGAATTACAGATGATGACCTCATTGCTACAAAACAAGTGGAGCCACTAAAAAAATACCCTTATACACGACGGTTTACTTTAGTCACAGACAAGCAAAAATGCGTCACAGTTAACTCACCATGACGATCAAAAAAACGTCATGTATCCCGCGTCATACATTTGTTGGTCCAAATTGAGCCATCATAAATTGACATTTAAGTTTGTCATCGATTAGTTGTCCGTTTATTATATCCAGCCCAGATCCAAACCATAGTGACGAAAAAGAACATCACATATTAGTGTGAAATCATCGCTGCATTAGCATGCAGCACATCTCATAATACACCAATCATACAAACAAACATTACTTCTTTCATTTCTTGGCATGTCCACTATTGTCACATATAGTTTGAGGACAATCAATTCACAGCCAAACTAACTGGTACGTCTGAACATCTCTAGGGAGTCTAAAATAAACAAACATATGAACTAAGATTTCATCTCTAAAAATTTAATTGGCTTGCTGTCCATATGATGTGCTACTAAGCACCTCTAGGAGCTACCTGAAAATCAATGTGAATATGAAATAAGTTAGTTCTAAGCAAATATTCTAAAAACAAATGACATCTATTTATCAGGAAACAATCAAAGTCGATTGTTCTAGGATTGCACTAGTCAAGCTCTGTAGTAACAAATAAAACTGATGGTTGCAATACTAGCGTGTGGTAGAAAAACCAATAAGTGACCAACTTGAACAAGAAATCTTTGATTACTCCGTGGAGTTGACAATGTTGTGGCAAACCATTTTTCTACATTCAACATAAAAACCATTTTTATAGCACTAGCATGTAAAAGAATGCAGCTTTGTCAATACCAAATTTCCCATGCAAATCAGCGCACAAGTAGTAACTAGTATAATACCCGTGCTATCGCTATGTCAGCATATAACCATACAAATCAAATAAACAAAAGGCATATATGTCCAAGTTATTGAACACAAACAGAGGAGCATTTAAAAAAAACTTCATTACATAGGAGCATCTAGCTCATGGTATTTCATAGCATGGTTCAGTTATCTTGGGCAAAAAATACACAATAGACCAGCTGCTAGTTGATGGTTTATTTACCAACAGATTAACATGGCTTAGTAATCCGAATAAAAAACTGCAATACAGAGGAGCATCTACCTGATGTTATTTGGGAAAAAAGCATGACAGCAGTTGTACGTTCATAGTTCACTATAGAATTACTTCAGTTAACTAAAAAGAACTATATGTAGTGCCTGTCAAGCTGAATCTAACAAAGACTAAAAGAGTCTGTTCTAAAATAGAACCTTGAAGACTAAAATTATGAAACAAATTTACATGGCCAAAATTTTAGATACTTAATGGTAGCCAATGTTCCATGGCTGACCATTTATATACTGAATGAATGTTTGTGATAGAACAACTGAACGACAGTTATAGATTATTGCATATACTTTTTCACCTAACAAACCACCAAATAGATCCCAAATTACCACAGAAAATTGCAACCCCCACATCCAAAATCTCTACAACTCAAAAGGGGTCAAAGGCAATTTAATTAGCTTCTTGATGGTTTCATAAGACGTCGTTGCCTTGCAGCGGTCGGCCAAAAGTCCCGCAGCTGCGCCTTCTGAAAACATGTAGCATTAGATGCTATCAGTATTCTCAACAGTTTATGAAAGGACCGTGATGTCGTCTAGAGGGGGGTGAATAGGCCTGTTTAAAACAAACTCACAACGGAAGTTAAATTCTAGTTGCGGCACTGTTGCTCCCAAGGTGCAGCACTGCCGTACTACGGCACTGCCTCACAAAAGTGCGGTACTGCCGCGCCTGCAGACAAGATCGAACTACAATTCAAAAATTGCCCAAGGAAAAGTAGATCGAATAAATTACTAATGTTCCTGGGGAAATTTGAATCAATTGATGAGTTGAGCACATCACATAGTTTTAGATTGATGATCTTCCTATGATAGCACACACCATTTGAGAAACACATTCTCATTTAGTGAGACTACACAAATCATTTAGAGAGAAAGATTAGCCTCACAATACTAGTCATAGAGTAAATTCCCTTTTGATAAGTGCTCTAAGTATTTGAATTTCTCACATAACACTTTATTCACTTAATAACTTGGGATTTCACTCTATGTCTATGTCATGGCAACAATAGTATAATCAAATTAAAATATGCCAAGAAATACTTACAACCATTTGAGCATGTAGAATGCCATAAGATGAGAATGATAATTTGGCAATCTACCATATGACAAGATTTCATCAAGTAGAGGTTTCTTGAATTATGAGTGATAAGCACCTCTACTTTAATTTGAGCTTGATTCTTTATTCTTGGTTTTTTTGAAATTTATTTACATCCTCAAATGTGAGCCAAGTTTCAAAATCCTTTAAACCAACTCATAGTATGTGTGAACATAAAACTTGCTTCATCTTGATATTCTTGGTTTGAAGTCCACAAAGAAAACCCAAGTCATGTATGTTGCTTGGCGTGGATGATCAATTCAATTCCAATCATATTTTTCTTCCAAAATGACCAATAATCAATGTATATCCTCAAGTGTTTTATTTTCCTAAGTGGCTACACAAGATACAAAGGAGTAAAATTTGAAAATATCATGCACTTGTGATTTTAGAGATTACCACTCCTTTTCAATGTTTTGGTGAGCTCTTGGTTGTGGCACTATAGATTGGTCTTGAGTTGACCTTCCATTTGAGTTTCATCTTCTTCTTGCTCAAAGATGGGTTGTAGGCTTTGTCCTCGAACTGGACTGTTGAATCAGCTCCTACGGACTATGTAGGTGCGGCACTACCGCCCTCAAGTGCGGCAGTGCCGCGTGCAGGAGTTGCAGCAGGTGTTTGTTGCAGTGTAGCATCAAGTACGTCAGTGGAAATAGGTGCAGCAGCAACTTGAGGATCCTCCTCTGTAGTGGCCTAGATTTCTTGTGGTCTAATATCACCAATAGCCATTAGCTTGATTGCCTTGCAAGGTGGTTCCTCATTTCCTACACCGTGAACAAGATATTGCTCTACTAGAGAGCCATTAAAATCATCATATGGTAAATGATTCATTAAACTTGAAATACTCTAGCCACTCTTAACAATTCACAAACACACACATATTTGTGAACTACTAGAGACTACACAAGTCAAGTGGCTAGCTAGGAAGGGTTAGGTACTAGTTACCAAGGTGAGTATGAAGTTAGAAATATATCCATCAAGTTGTCCTTGGGTCAATCTTGAGAAAATAGACAATATGAATAAGATTGATAGCTTGAGATGATATTTTCAATTAACTTGCTCAAGCACCCCAAAGCTTCATACCACCTTCAAGTACCTACAACACTTATCGAACACAACTTGGTACCCAAACTATGTTGGGTCCATCAAAGTTAGTCACAAGAGATTTAGATACCCAAATGGCCTTTGTGCTAGCACGTGGTGAACAAATCACCTTTCTAGCATAAGTGTTATTTTTGGGCCTCCTAAGCAAATTTGAATCAATCGATGAGTTGAGCTTAGAAATGTTACCCATGGTACAATCCATACTTAGATGTCCCTTTCCTCGACAAGTGTAGCAAATGCGGCGCTTGATCTTGTAAGACATCTTTTTATCTTGCTTCTTGTTTGCTACCATGCTAATGAGCCTCTTTCTTGATGACACAAGGCTTTCACTTTTCTTGTTAGAACATGAGCCAATTTCATGTCCCTTCTCATTACAACCATAACACTTCCTCTTGTTTCTTCTTGTCTTCTTCTTTGGAAGTGTGGCTTGGTCAACAATCTTGTTGGAACACATAGAGGCATTGTGTCCCATGTTGGAACACTTGAGGCACTTGACATGAGCCATCTTCTTTTTCTCTTAAATCTTACTCATGCCTTTGTTTTCTTTCTTCAAGGAGCAATCTCTTATATGGTGACCCTCCTTCTTGCACCTAAAGCAAGTGATGAGAGTCTTCTTTGGTTGAAGTTGCCCCTTGGTGGCCTTAGGGGCTTTGTTGTTCTGCCCAAGTGTGGCACTGCCGCACTGTGATGCGGCACTGCCGCATCCTGGGACCTCTACAGCCTTGAGCTGAACTGCTGCATTTTAGACAGATTGCACTTCTTCAAATTTTCACTTGACTTTGGCCCTGTTGGACTTGTGTCCTTCTTGATGGGGCTTGATGCATGCTTTGGTTGATCCCTTCTCAAGCTTCTTCACCATGTCTTCACAGTTATCTTGAGAAGGTTGAGCATTGCACTTTTCCCTTTAATTGAATCAAGTCCCTTTTTAGCCTCTCAACTTCTTCCTTGAGCTCTTCATTTTCTTTTGTAATGGAATCATCACAAATTTCTACAATTACATGCTCAACGGAAGGGTGACTTGCTTGAGAGCAACAATTGTTAGCACATGATAAAATATATGGAACTTGTGTACATGTGCAATTGTGAGTGTGAGGTTGGTATGATTTTACCGTTGTTACCACAACCTCATGAGCAATTTCTAGCATGAGATGAGAATCCATAAGCTTCTCATGAGAGCACAAAAGCTCATCATGATCTTCTTGTAAGATCTCATTCCTGCTAGTGAGCCTTTCCACCTTGTCCTTGAGCACATAATTCTCATCTTCTAATTTGGCAACACAAGATAGAGAGTTAATACTACGAGTTTGCTCAATTGACAAGTTCTCATACCTTTCGACCAAACTAGCATGAGAGCACTTAAGCTTTTCATGCTTTTTGGTCAACTTCTCCAAGCATTTGATCTTATTGATGAGAAACTCTTCTTGCTCGTGAAGTGTTTCTTCTTGTCCTTGAATTTTCTCTATGAGCTTAAGCACCATCAACTTGTCTTTCTTGGTTAGACGTGCCAAGTATTGATTGAACTCATCATCATTACTTTCATCTTCACTCTCACTCTCACTTTCACCTTCACTCTCACTCTCACTTGCCACATTCTTCTCTTTCTTTGCCATGAGACCCAAATGAGGAGTGGCATAGAGAGTTGAGCTTCTTGGTGAGGTGGATTCATCATTTGGCCTCCACCGATCACAATCTTCTTCTTCATTCAAAATGTTAGTCTCACAAGAACAAGAGGAAGTAGAAGTACCACATATAAAAACATTGTTCTCACCAACTATTTCATTGCCTTTTGTTAGGTCATATGTTGGCGAGGAAGTAGATGTGCCATGATCACTTAGGCCTTTTGGGAGAATCACATGAGGCCCTTCATTTATCGGTGAAGTTGAACACTCCTCAAGTGGTTCCTCCAATGAGAGTGTCTTCTCATCATATTTGGACTTGTCATATTTTTCTTTGAGCGTGGTCCAAATGATATGAGCATCATCAAGTGGTTCATCGTCTCCAAATATGACGGCATCAAAAACATCTTCACTCAAAGCACTAAATAAGACATTAGTAGCTTGAGCATTGTGCTGTAAACATTTTACTTCCTCTTTAGATAAGATGTCCAAATCATCACTAGGAGGTAAAATGCTCAAATCTACAATCCGCTCAATATGAGGACCCATGGCCCTAAAAACATCAAGCACACTAGCAGACACCAAGATGCATAATTTGAGCCATTTAAGAGCGAAGTTCTAGAGATACCTACTCACTTGTCGACATCGTCTCTCAAGGCGGTTAAGCCTAAATTGAGAGCCTTGTTCGATACCAATTGAAAGGACCTTGATGTTGCCTAGACGGGGGTGAATAGGCCTGTTTAAAACAAACTCACAATGAAGTTAAATTTTAGGTGCAAGCCTGCTGCTTTTGCTCCCAAGGTGCAAGATCTTGTCGTCTTTATCTTGGCACTACCTCACAAAAGTGCGCCACTACCATGCCTGCAGACAAGCTCGAACTATAATTCAGAAACTGCCCAAGAAAAAGTAGATTGAGCAAATTACTGATGTTCCTAGGGTAGTGTAGAGCCTATTCCACCACCTGGATGTTGGCGAAAGCACACGAGCAAGTAGATCGGGACCAAACCCTAGAATCACCACAAATACAAGTATAGCAATGCAAATCACAAGAACACAAGTGAGACACCGATTTATCCCATGGTTTAGCTCGCCACTAAGGCTTGCCTATGTCCACGTTGTTGAGGTTGCCACAAAGGCTTTGGGTCTCTTTCAACCCTTTCCTTGTTCTCAAGTCAAGAGAATGAACTCTTGAGATGAGGGGTGATTTCACTAGCTGTTTGGGGTGATTACAAACCTCCCGGGGCTGCCACACAAGTTGGCAAGCTCCACGCGGCGACGCCTAGCTGGCTAGGAGCAAAGCTCCAAGAGTAATAAACACAACCGCCAACCAAAACGTGAACCAAGTACTCTAGGAGATGAAGAACAGTTAGGTTGCTCTCTAATGCAGTTTGGAGGCTCAAACTCTCTTGGATTTGGAAGAGAATCAAAAGGAGAAGTTTGAGGGGCTCCATTAGTGAGTGAGGGAGAGAGAGAGAGAGCTGCTCTCTTTTCTTCTTGGTCGAGCTGAATGAGTGGAGTGCTCCAGAGAGACATTGGGGAGGTAGGGGAAAGGCATAAATACCCCCAGCCCCAATGGTCACTTAAGTCATGGCAGTGCCGCACTACGGCAGTGCCTCTCTTCAGGTGCGACAGTGTTGCACCAGGCAAGACGGCAAGGGTAAGAGTAAAGTGTTGGTTGTCTTGGCTAAGTTACTGAGGATGTATGTGTAAGTTTGAGCATTTGGTAGCACTTTTAGCTTAAGCATTGTGTCCCCCTTTTATAGTACGACTTTTCCTATACTCATTCAAAATATCAAAGAATTTAAACACATTTGAGTTGGTCACCACATTCTTTTTATAATTGGGGGCTCCACCATCGAATGTATTGTCCTCATTCCCATTATGCCTTAAGCATGTGACTTGAACCATTTCAACACACGTGAGTTCAATCCATGGCTTCAAGTCACTTCCAATAATGATTTGATCCTCAACACAATATGACTCCTCATAGCTTGATTAGTTTCTCGATTCAATGCAAGTACTCACTTCTTCACCTTTGCCATGGTACCTCGGTTCTCAAGCCATCGCTTGCCCTTCACCTTCGCTTAGTCCCTCGAAGCCCTTTCCTTGCTATCTTCACCTTATCAAGCCATACTCGAGTCACACCATATTAAGCATCCATTGAAAAACCATTTCTTCAATAGTATGATCCTTGCTTGAATATCTTCTAGATATGAATGTTGAGATCAATCAAGTTTTAGTTTGATTCACATAAAGACATATATGAATCAACATCAATATGGTCAAGCCAATTCACGATTCCTTATATCTCTTCATTTTGGCTTGACACTCCTAATACTCACTTCAATATCTATCTTCATACTTCTAGCTTGATCAAGTCAATGCAAAGTGATTTTTCAAATCTTTATCCATACAAGCAAACCAATGTAGAGAACATCTCATATCCATTATACATTGTCTTCTTTGTCATTTCACTTTTGCTTAACATTTTCTCACTTATACACTCTTGATTCATTATTCAATCCTTGATCAAAGCTAGTCCGCTATCCAACTCTTCTTGTTCATGCAAAGCAAGCCATTATAGAGACCAATCCAAAATCATCAACTCATGTCTCATTTGCCATTTGCCAAATATGCTTGCTTTCACATGATGCTATGATATCCCACGACATAAAAGCCATTTCATTGATTCCATTTGTATTGTTGTCTTTTGCTTGAACTAGATTGTTTCCATAATCTTTCAATACAACAATATACAATTTGGCTTTCATTACAACACTATGTGGCATATCATCAAGTTTGCCTTCTTGTTGAACCCATATACACTTCTCATTCCACAATCTACAAGTGTATGCAATAAACTCAATTTTTTGTTCAACACTTAGCAAACTTGTTAAACCTTTAATGGTGTTGTCATTCAATTCACCAAAACCCACTAAAGGGCAAGATTCACTTACAGTTTACAAGAGCCTGAAGCAAGTTAATTGATTTAACATAAACTAATTTGCCTGGTCAAAAAGATTTATGGGTCTTTAAATAAGCCTGAGGGCAGTAGTACCATCAAAAACAAACCAAGCTATTAGGATTATAGTTGACGTTACAACTTTTTACAAAAGATCAAAGATTAACAAGCAATGAAATAACTAGAGGAAATTCCTTACTGAATCTACTATCTTGTAATTTGACATTTCCACTGGCACTGCGACATCTATCAGAAAGTTACTTGCATTGCATTATAGAACAGGAGGTAGGTGACGAGCAAACTAATTTCAATCCTGCTCACAGGAATTATATGCCCAAACCATCATTCACGGAAATCAAACAAAAACCACAAATAGACCCAACTGCACAGTGCACAAAAAGGCATCGGCAATCAGAAAAAATTCTAAAAAACACAGTAGGATGGGATTTCACATACCAACAACCACGGAGACAGATCTCGATAGGGCCTAGCGCACACCAGACTCCTCCAAATCTGGAAATTTCAAAAACATACAAGCACACGCATCCACCAGATCAAACCCCTGCCAGCGAAACCCTAATGAAAATCACAAAGCGAGAGCGGGCGCACCTTTGGTGGTCTTTGTGCGGCCCGAAAGGCGAGGCCTAGCGCGAACCCGCCGCTCTGCTTGCAAGGCTTCGTCTGGGGAAGGGCATGTCTCCGTCCTTGCTATGCCTACCCGCCGCGGCCGCTATGCCCTCCCACATTGGGGAGGGGCGCACTGCCGCCATCGCCGTGTGGCCCGCCAGCGCAGGGGAGGCATGGGACCTAAAGTATGGGGGACGGGGGCGTGCGGTGGCTATGGGTGGCGGCGGATGGGGGAGGGCGTGTATGGTGGATGCGGGTGGCGGCGGATGGGAAGGGGCGGCGGTAGATGGATGTGTGTAGACTGTGGGAGGAGGTGGTGGATTAGGTTTAGAAATTTTCTCTTTTAATTTTTTTATTACAAACCGTCACAGGTTTAGGCGTTCTATCACCTCATATACAAACTGTTACAGATAAAGACTTTATATGACAATTTCTTATAACGTCATCTCAAAACCGTCATGTATAAGGATATTTCTTGTAGTGAGCACATCCACTACTACCGATTATTACATGAACATCTCCGATTGTGTAACCGAGCACATCATTTAAGTACATCAACGCATGTGCACTCTCTTTTGCTTCACAACTCCGAGCACATGGTCTCCCAAAGACATGGAACAAATGGTCTGCTTGCGAGTTCAAAATTGATTCGAGTTGTGCAAACTTTAGAGTTTAACTTGAGTTACATGAGGTGTATCAATTTTTTGAACGATGTATATACCTTGTTTATTAAAATTATTTGATTTTTTATGGCAAGCATAACATTCAAAATATGCTTGGATGCAATTTTTTATTTTTATGAATACTTTTAGGTATTCATGCTTAAAAGTATTTATTGGGGCACCCATCCGTTTAGTGTTTATTCAAGCTATACGGTCAATAAACCGTTGATTAAACAAACACAGCTAGTCATTGAATAGCATTCAAACGGTCCGTAAATGGACTATACACGACCATTACGGCAATACTGGCAAAGGGCTACGTGCCTGAGCCAGCCCGTGCAGACAGTTGCTCGTCGTTGAACGTGAACGAGAGCGCTGACTTGGCTGCCGCGGCGAGCATTCGACTATCAGACTCGGCTAGTCGGAGAAGTTGTTAGGGCCTTGGTGCTGGGCACATCGAAGCGGGCACGCCGGCGACGTGGTGAAGAACAACTATAGGGGCGACACACCAGACAACTATAGGGGGCTATATTTGGTTTGGCACCTGGCTTGGGAAGACCCATCTAGGCAGGTAGATCCAGATTCAAAACTCAACTCATTCAGACAAGTAGATCCAGCTTCAAGCGTTGGAAATTAACGACCTGGGAACTGAGATTGTGTCGTGTTTTAGGGAGAGGCTAGTGTTGGGAATTCGATCTGGTTTAATTTTAACAGTATTCATTCTGATTTCCTAAAGCTCATTGCGCTTGCCTGTACAGTCTTAGGTCTTAGTTGAATTAATGGATGCACGTCTGATCCAATAGCCTGAATTGAGAGTTTGAAACCAATGCTCGCTGTATGTTTTTTTTTTTCAATTCATTCACTCCGCACTCCGCAGTGTCAGTGTATACAATCTTTTTTTTTTTGTTGAGAAAATTGGTTTCATAGCATCTAAAGATCACGACATTCGAAAATACAATCGAAAGGCGTCCGTAAAATATCACCGAAAGAATGGACCGTTACCTAAAAATAGCATTCCGTCACGGTGGTCGCTTTTTGCCGTCAATCTTTCCGTCGAGCCACCTTTCTTTCTCAATCGGTGGCTTGCTTTCGGACGATACCTCACCATCGCCATCTTCGCCTCGTCCGACCATCGTGAACTCATCGCGAACTCGTTTGCATGCATACAAACTCGATTGCTCTAGCATGTCGTGAGTTTATCACGCTTGGTGCGGTGGGCTCCACATGGGCTGTGTGAAGCCGCCACGGGGCTCGAGATGGGCGTGCCTCTCCGATTGCCATCGGCTGGTCCCTTCCATCGTCGGCATGGCCACCGCGCCATCTGCGAAGCAGATCGGCGCTTTGCCGTCGCTGCCTCGTTGTCACGTCCGTGCTCCACGCGCTTTGCTATCGGCGAACCGCTCCGGTGACTTTTGTGTCCGAGACCACGATCGCACCTGGCTCCGCTCTATCGGCGCCAACCACAACGCGAGGCGCGGCGGCAGGACAGCGGGCGCTCGAGGCCGCCATGAATGCTCGCTCCACGGCCATGGCCCCATGGCGAAGCAACAAGCACGACTACGTCCACGCCATCCACGGTGGCTCAAAAGTTGAGACTACCCGCCTGGTCAGCAGGCGGCGAAAACCTCCCGTGACAATGAGCTCACGCTGCGCCGTTGCTGGGCCGGTGGGGAAGGTGCTCGGCCGCGTGCCTTTGCATGGGCGTGTTCAGCAGCTCAAAAGTCGATCAAAACATCATGAGGCAGGCCAGCGATCCACGTGCTCGAGCTACGTGCTGCGGGTGGCGCGGTGCATGGTAGTACTCTGCCGATCCTTCTTTTTGCGTTTGCCACGGTGAGAGCTAAGCGGTTGATTCACCGTGTTTTGCTCCAAATTGTTACAGAATGCTAGTTTCCGATAACGGACGATTCTTTCGATGGTATTTTCGTGTCCAAGGTCTTTCAGATGGTATTTTCTAGAAACATGATTCTTTCAGTGCCATGGAACCAATTTGCTCTCTCTCTCTCTCTCTCTTTTGAGGGAGTGTATACAATCTGAATGGAACGGACCACAACAGAAGGCACGAATTCGGCCCGGACATGCAGGCCCACTAATAAGACGGTCCACGGAAGAGCGCGCAGTTCAGGCTCGGAGCGCACAGATGTAGCAGACAAGAGAAAGAGACGGGCACGCTCGCTAGGTGCGCTCAGTTAGTACCACCTCACCTGCCTGATGAGAGCCAAACGGAGGGCTCGCTATAAAATAAAGGCCAGGGCTCGCTATCAATAAGACCCTTGGCCTAGGTCATTTGGCCCACATGTGGGACTGAGTTTTTTAATCAGGTCCTCGGGTACGTAGGTCTAGTTGTAAGCAAGTTTTGTAACATCGGCACTGTGATTGAACTTTATTCTACATATAAATTTATTTCTTGTGCTCAGCGACAAAGCTGAACAGCACAAGCACTTGGCCTTACATGGAATTGGGCTCAATTCGAGACAGTAAGCTCTCGCCAATTCGAGACAGTAGCTCTCGCCAAATTTTGATCTCTCTTTCCTTCAATCCACCTTGCGTCCTTGTCCCATTCACTGCGGAGACATCCATGCGATCGGACACCAGGCCTGGTTTACCTTCGGAAGGAGTTGGTGAGCTCGATGACGGAGTTGGTGAGCTGACATGAGCTGAAGGAGCCCAGATTCTTGTGCACGGCACCGGCGAGAGCCTGGTGCCTCGTGGCTTGTGGCGGTCAGCCGCCTCCTGTCCCAGACCCTGTACGCCCCTGGCAGAAGCCACCACCCCGAGATGCCGAGCAACAAGTGGCGCCGCCTTGACCACACTTGCGGCGCCCACCGCCGCGTCTCCCTTCCTCTTCAGGCTCTGACCTTAAAAGTAGCCCGGCCATCTTCCCGAGCGTCGCCTTGACCCGTCCAACAGTGGCTGTGAGATGAGACCTCAGAGCTGGGGACCCTAGATGCCAGCCAGGGGTCAGCACTAGACCGTCGCCGACCGCCCCCTCTCCTCTAAAAAAAAATTATTTCCCTCATTTTCTTCGTCAAATTGGGTCCAATTCAATTGTATTCTTAGACCAACAACAAACCACGCTTGTAGTAAAACCAAAATTACCGACATCGGTAGCATATCCTATACCTTTTAGTAAAAAAAAGACATATATCATAAACTGAGTATCATAATTAAAATCCGATTGCCACCGTTGTGTTCCTTACTCTTCAAAACAAGACCCCATATGAATATATTTCCATAAAAGTTTTTAACAAACATTATATCTGATGAACACATATTTAAATATAATAAACCGAACATCACATTAACACTACATGAACATCGTAGAAAATAGCATAGAACATCATATGTATACTACCTTGAATATCATATATATCATGAAATATAAAAAATAAAAGTAAAATTAGTAAAATAATTAATTAGAGTCAAATAAAAAGAAGAAAAATGCTACTTAGAACATCACAAAGATATTATAGATCATCACATTAAGACTACACAAAGCGTCACTAAATATAGCATAGAACATCATATGTAATTATGTGAACATAAAAAAATTATAAAAAAATATATAAATAAAAAATAAAAATAAAATTAGTGAAGTAATTAATTATAGTCAAATAAAAAGAAGAAAATGCTACATAACATTACAAATATATTGTAGAACATCATATTAAGACTACACAAATATCACTAAATATATCATAGAACATCATATGTATACTACCACGAACATCACAAATAACATAAAATGTAAAAATAAAAATAAAAATAAAATTTAGTGAAGTAATTAACTATAGTCAAATAGAAAGAAGAAAAATTCTCTTGAACATCATAAATACATCCTAGAACATCACATTAACCTTTGCATAAACATCACTAAATATATCATAGAACATCATATATATACAACGCGAACATCACAAATACCATGAAAATGTAAAATAAAATAATAAAATTAGTGAAGTAATTAATTAGAGTCAAATAAAAAGAAGAAAAAAAAGCTAGAACATCACAAAATATATCCTAGAACATCCCGATTGTATGCGTCTTGAACATCAAAAAATACATCGTAGAACATCATATTTCTACTCATGGACATCCTAAAAGTACATCATAAAATATTACATGTATACATCTATCATAGAACATCCCATGTATCTTTAACGTGAACATCGCAAAATACATCATAAAACATCACATGTATACTACGTAAACATCACATGTATACTTGCATAAATATCCTGCGTAAACATATAGAAAAATAAATAAATAACTTAAATAAGAAAATAAAATAAAAAAATAGAAAAGGTCACATTTAATAAAAATAGGAAATAAAAAACTAAAAAAGCATAAAATGATTAATAAAAAATAGTTAGAGCAAAATAGAAATAGAAAACAAAACCAAAATAAAAAATTCACAAGAAACATAAAAAGAAAAAGAAGTAAATAGAAGGAAAAAAAGAACATGGAAAAAATGAAACTAAAAATAATTAATTCAGGCAAAAAATGAATAAAATAGAGAAAAATAGAAAAAATGAAATGAAGAACAAAAGGCCACGTATAAAAAGAAAAAAGCACAAAGGAAAAAAGAAAATAAAAAATAAAAGAACGATAAAACAACACAGATAAAAAAAGAAAAAAGGAAAAAAAGAGAAACTAACCTACCTGAAGGGACCTACGGAATCTACGACGCGGGATGAAGAAGTCGGCAGCACGGTGCGGACCGGGGCCATTACGGCGGAACGTATGCAGTACGTGGGCCACGGCCTGGCCACATGCTCCTTTGGGCCGCTCGCGAGAGTCACGCGCGCAGGGGTGGGGGTCGGCGCGAGGATCGCGTCCGACTGGTCGGCAGCGACGGTTTCCGCTCAGAGCTTCGGCCCGATATTTGTCGGAAAAATAGTCTGCTAACAAGTTTTATTTTTCGGTTGTATATAATGGCTAACAAGTCAAAACCGGTGTACTTTTATTGACTCATCACCAGGCTTCCAAACACTATTTTTCAGATCGGCCTGTAAAAGTTATGGGCCAGTATTTTTACCCGGTTCTGAATTGAAAATGCGAGTAAAATACACAGGGTCCTTAAACTTTTAGGGTATTCCCATCTGCGTCCTCAAAAAAAAGTGACTATCTAGGTCCCTCATCTATTGTCATTCCGTGCACAAGAGGTCCGGCTTCGGGACAAGCCGCTGCCTAGATTGCTATCGCTGGCCACGCCGGGACAAGCCGGGCCGGGAGTCCTCCACACCATGGGCCGCCTTTCGGTGGCGGGTGTTGCCACCTCCGGCCGGGTGGTGGCGGGACACTGCGAGCCAACATGGCTATGCCGGCTGACCTGCCCCGGATGCCATGCCTGTCCAGGCCTGAAAAGTTTAGTTTGTTTTTTGTGAATTGATGAAACCTAA